>VMDO01032695.1:0-18709 GCA_007922755.1 Pedetes capensis | reverse complement strand
TGGGGAGCAGCTCAATGGTCCAGCACTTGCAGAGCATGCAAGCGCAAGGCCCTGGGTTCAAACCCCAGTACCACAAAAAAAAAAAAAAAAAAAAAAAAAAAAAAAGGATAAATGGGTTAAGAAACTCCCTTGTAGTTGTGGCACCTGCCTGTAATCCCAGTGACTTGGGAGGCTGAGGCAGGAGGATTGTGAGTTGGAGGCTAGAGGCATCCAGTGCAAATTAGTGAGATCCTGTCTCAAAAAAAAAAAAAAATTGGGCTGAGGGTGCAGCTCAGTGGTGCAGCATTTGCCTAGCATGCTCAAGGCCTTGAGTTCAACCCACTAGCACAGGAAAAAAAAAGAAACTGCTTTGTAGATACTAATTGACCTGTAAGTGGTAGTTATAATTTCTTAATCCCAGGGGAGGCTTTCCTGTCATTACCACCCCTGGCACAGTTTTTCCCCATCCTTACCCCCCTGACAAAAGCCTCTCCATCCAAGAAGAGAACAGATTTACATACATTCATTTAGATCTGGTCACATTCACTGAAAGCAACCCACAAAGGAATATAGCTTTGGTGGTTCTGTGATTTTTCAAGCACTTCCAGGCACCATACAAACAGGCAGGAGGCAGCTGGAATGAAGAGGCAGTGTAAATGAAAATGGTGTGAAGATTTTTTTCCCTGTCCTTTTAGCACATTCTCCTGTCTTGAACAGTGAACACCTCCTTGCCCTTAGCTGCACAGAACCTGATTGGCCAAGGAGGAGATGGGAGATTGCATTCCCAGAGTGAAGTTCAAAATTTTAGAGGGGGATAAGCAGAGGGAGGGCTGGGATTTAGCTCAGTTGGTAGAGCGCCGCTCTGCAGTCTCTGAGGTCCCGAGTTCAATTCCCAGCACCACAAAAATGGGAGAAGGGCCTGGCAATGCACTCCCAAGGCAATCCCGAAACAGTCAGCCATTGAAAACCCTGTGAGGGTCACTATGGGTCGGATACCGACTCGACGGCACCTAACAACAACAAACAACAAGCACAGGGAAGCAGATTGGGGATGGGACAGGCTTGTGTGTTCTTACCTTCAGCTTGGGTAGAGACAATCATGTGGACTTGGGGCTCACTCAGTGGCAGCTAAGGTTCAATTCTGTACTCACAGGGAGCTCTCTTAAGCATGCTGCAGACTGCATTCATTTTTAAACAAGCACTGAGTGCCTTCTATGTGAGACTGAGTGTCGTGGGGATATACAAATGCGTACACATGCTTTCCATACACAAAGAGCTTGTGATCTGGAGAAATCAAGGCGATGGAAAGATTTTTTGAGACGGGGACTTGCCGTGTAGCCTAGGCTGGCTTGGAACTCCACTATGTGGTCTAGGCTGACCTTGAACTTGCAATCCTCCTACCTCAGCCACCTGAGTGCTGGGATTACAAGAATGTGCCACCACACCTGGCTTACAAAAAATCATAATGCAAGGAAGCAATATGACATAGGTCATAAGAGAGCTATACAGGTTAATTATCCCTTATCTGAAATGCTTGGGACAAGAATATCAGATTTTAGGTATTTTTGATTTTGGAATATTTGTGTATACCTAATGAGATGTCTTGGAGATGGGAGCCAAGTTAAACATGAAATTCATTTATGTTTCACATGTTTTATACCTTGTATACATAGTATAAAGGCAATTGTATACAATATTTTAGTGTACATGCATTTTTTTTTGAGACAGGGTCTTTGCTTTTTGTAGCCCAGGGTAGCATTTAGCAGCCTCCTAAATTCTAGCATTACAGGTGTGTGCCATCACACATGGCTGTGTGCCTTCATTTTGAATGCAGCCCTCCCCACAAGCTCAGGTGTGCAATTTTCCACTGGTGGTATCCTGTAGATGCTCAAAAAGTTTCAGATATTAGAGCCTTTTGGATTTTCGATTTTTCAGGTTACGGAGCATCAGCTTGTAGCAAAAGTGATCCAGAGACTTTGAGAAAGAGGAGACTACTTCTGCTTAGGGGGCTGGGATTTAGCTCAGTTGGTAGAGTGCTGCACTGCAGTCTCTGAGGTCCTGAGTTCAATTCCCAGCACCGCAAAAATGGGAGAAGGGCCTGGCAATCCACTCCCAAGGCAATCCCGAAACAGTCAGCCATTGAAAACCCTATGAGGGTCGCTATGGGTCGGATACTGACTCTAGGGCACCTAACAACAACAACAACAACTTCTGCTTAGGGAAGTGAGAGGAGACAGAAGAGGTGACTTTGACAGGGAAGAGACAGCACAACAATGGTGCTGAGATGGGAAAAGGAAGGACATAGAGATAAATACCATGGAAAGGAAATTGGCGGGGTCAGGGGGCACATGGGTAGGCTAATAGTATCATTTAGAAGGGGTTATTTACCCACAAAGCTCTTGGAGCAAAATAACTGTACCCACAGTGGTGGGAAGTCAGTGGAAACTCAGCATCTGCAGTGATGGTTAGAGTGCATTGCCAGTTAACTCAGCTTCTCTTGCTCCAGAATCTCCTCCCCATGGGTCTGGAGCATCCCCACTGTGGTTCTCTAAGGGCCAGACATATTCATCAAATTCCCAGGTGGGAAAAGCTAGCACATTTATCAAACAAAAACAACAGATACTGCTACCAAGGCAGACTCAGTTGAGCCTTTAAGGAGCAGGGAGAGGTGCTGGGGTAGAAGTAGCTGAAGAACAAAGACCTAGTGAGCAGAATGTAAAATACACCTGGTCTTCAGGGCTTGGGGGCGGAGAACTAAGAAAATCACGTGGCTGGAATTGGAGGCTTGAATTGAATAGAGGTCAGAAAAAGGCATGCTTTGTTTTGTACACCCAATACTTAGTTTTCATTTGCAACCTTGAAAAATGGGGTTGGTTGGTAGGTGCCATCGAGTCGGTATCCAACTCATAGCGACTTTCATAGGGTTTTCAATGGCTGACTGTTTCGGGATTGCCTCGGGAGTGGATTGCCAGGCCCTTCTCCCATTTTTGCGGTGCTGGGAATTGAACTCAGAACCTCAGAGACTGCAGCGCAGCGCTCTGCCAACTGAGCTAAATCCCAGCCCCATGAAAAATAGGGAGATTTTACATAAAAACCTGGATATAGCCACCTTTGAAAACTGGGGCTCCACTTCTAAACCATGCCCATCCTTTCGAGAGGAGGAGCTTGCAGCTTGCCACAGCCTCTACTGACTCATTCTGCTCCTTTCTTCTATGCATATTTAAATGCTAATCACATTTGGTGAGCACAGTGAAGTTTAGCTCTCCAGAATGCTTCCAAAAGCCAGGATGGCTCTGATTGCATTTGAAGGCTTATTGTTTCGGGCCTGCATGCATGTTATCTGAGTTTCTCTAGTTCTCCTTTCCGTGCTTCTGCGTCCCTACAGGCATTTGATTTTGCAATTCCTGATATAAAGGGCCTCTGTACAAGGACAGCAAAGTTGATAATGGAAACATGTCAGGCCAAGGGCTCAGCCTTTATTCTCTAAGGGCAATAAGAAAGGATGAACACAGGTAGAGTTTAAGAAAATTAGTCTGGTAGAAGCCCACGGGCCAGGCTGGTGGGGTCTGAAATGAGTGTTGACCCTGGAGACAAGCAACCTGGCTTATATCCCCACTCAATTACTGGATGGTGAACTTGCAGGCTACAGAACCTTGTAGTGCTGCAGTTTTCTCATCTGTGAAACAGGCTCAGTGATAACAGTGCCCACTTTTTACGGTTATAAAGATTAAATAAGATAATGAACATAAAGCACTTAGCTCAGTGCTTGCTATATGCTACTGTTCAATGCTTATGATCACCTTTAGAATTAATCTTAGAGATCAATTAGAGGATTACTATAATAGCTTAGGTATGAACTGATAATGTCCTAGATTGGGGTAGGGAGCAGTAGCAAATAGAAGGATGAGAGCTGAGTGCGGTGGTGCACACCTGTAATCCCAGCGGCTTGGGAGGCAGAGGCAGGAGGATCACAAGTTCGAGACCAGAGGCAGTCTGTGTAATTTAGTGAGATCCTGTCTCAAAAAGTAAAAAAAAAAAAAGAAAAAAAAAAAGAAAAAAAAAAAAAGGCTGGGGGTGTAGCTCAGTGTTACAGTACTTGCAAAGCATGTAAGCGCAAGGCCCTGGGTTCAACCACCAGTACCATAAATAAGTAAATAAATAAATAAATAAATAAATAAATAAATTGTTGTTGTTGTTAGGTGTCGTCGAGTCGGTATCTGACTCATAGCGACCCTCATAGGATTTTCAATGGCTGACTGTTTGGGGATTTACTTGGGAGTGGATTGCCAGGTCCTTCTCCCATAAATAAATAAATAAATAAATAAATAGAAAGGAAAAGAAGGATGAGCATGGGAGAGTTAGATGAGATTGGGCACATCCAGGGTGGTGGGTGTGGCCATAGCCACAGTATGGGAGATTTAGGAAGAAGAAGCAATGAGGCTTCAGGTTGACTGGGTGAGCAGAAGGCAAATCTAATTTCGGGCTTTCCAGCCTGGGTACTGGGGACAATGATAGCACTGAAATAGAAAACACTGGGAAGGCAGTTTTTTTAGGGGAAAGGTCAGTTTTATACCTCTTAAGTTAGAGGTGACAGTGGACATGTGATGGTCAAATGGTAGTGGCCAGCAGACTGGGAGAAATGTGGGGCCAGAACTCAGGAAGGTGGTCGAGGCTAAAGATGCAGATTGGTGCTTGAGAATCCCTGAGAAGGGGAAAGAAGTGACTGTGTGCAGTTTAGAGAAAGCAGCTCAAGGTGGTGCCTGTCTCGGTCAGATGTGGAATCTACGTGGGCAGACTGGGGCTTCTGTTTATGGACGGACCATGTGTGCTTTGCTCAGTCAGCTATGCTACTTGGATATCACCTTCGTCCTTCAGCTCCTGTGCTTTCCCTACAAATGCTTACCTGGCCCAATTCTGCTTACCTTGTGAACTGTGAAGAGGTCAAAGTCCACTGAGGTATAAAGCTACAGGCTGATTTTTTTTTTTTTAACTTTGTGGGGACTGGGGGACTGAACTCAGGGCTTTGCACATATTTTGCAAGAGCTCTACCTCTGGGCTGCACTGGCAGCCCCTTTTTAATTTTTTTAATCTTGAGACAGGGTCTTGCTAAGTTACACAGGCCTTGAACTTGCAATCCGCCCCCTTCCCCCCTTGCCCCGCAGCTCTTGAGCGGGGATTACAAGCATGCGCCACCATGAGCCCACACTTGGTTTTATTTTGATGAATTGGAGATACATAATATGGGCAACAGGGGAAAGTGTCCAGCAGAGTTGGGAGGGGCATGCTTGTACTTGGCGCCTCCTTGATTCTTTCAGAAGCCCTACCAGATTCCAAGGCTCCCACACTCTCAGCTGTTCCCTAGACTTCTTGGGTAGTGTCGCCCAGCCCATCTCCCTCTCTCCTCCACATTCACCTGCCAAAGAAGCATTTTCTCAGGACTCCCTGGGTCTTATCAGGGGACAACAGATTCATCACATAAGTTAATCTTTGTTAATATTTTCCCCATCCTACTTGTTTTCTCATTACACTAAGTGCTGGGAGTCTCTTCTGGCCCAGGATGTGCAGGAAATATAGATGCAATGGTCCAAAAAGAGGATTTCGGGTAGGGTGGCGTTGGGGTCCATGAAAGTACACTGGGTAGGGGAACCTCATTCCTTTTGTGCACAAGGCTGACCCACCCGCCAGAAACATTCTATCAAAACATGCACATGCATAATTTATTTACCTCTCCATTCTCTAACATGCCAGCCAGGAGCCAAGGCAAGAGAAAGGAAAAAAGGAATAAAATGAGTGTAAGCCTGGTGAAGGAAGGGCTCAGGTGGTTAAACAAGACTTCTGATTATTGTCATTAATGTTCCAAAGAGTTCCAACCTGATGTGGCATCAAATGAACAGATTGTGTGTGTGTGTGTGTGTGTGTGTGTGTGTGTGTGTGTGTGTGTGTGTTTATAAAAGTGTATTAGGGGAATGAGACACTCAGACAAAGGGGCCAGTCAGTGTGGGGGTTGAGACAAATTCCCCATCCAGTTGGTTATCCACCAGACACCTGCTGTTGATTTGCTTCTTGTTGGAGTGGTAGGCAGTGCAATGGGGAAAGTCAATGGAATGCAAATGGTACTATTAACTGTGTTCAGGTCACAAGAGCTTTGTTGCCCTGTGAAGGTCCCTTGTGACAAATACGATTGGCAAACTCTGCCTGCTCCAGTGGGGGCAAACAGTTCTTAAAGGTCTCTCTTTTTGGTTAATTTGGATTGTGTGCTTTGCAGGACATTAAAAACAACCTTTAGGGTTTTCTTGTTGCCTTTAGGCCCCTTATTTTCCAAACTTAAGATGGATTTCCAGCAGGGATTTTGAGGTTGGTAACTGTGCAGAAATCACTGAACTAGTGGCTCTGGTACCTTGATGGTGCTCAGATACTCTCCATTTATTACAGCGACATCTAATGGCCAAAGAAGGAAACGCCACATTTGTATTTAAAAGCCTGTGGTTCTGTCTTGGGGGTTAATTTTAAAAAATATACCTGTAGTATGGACAAGGTATTATTCTATTTATTAACCTATGAAAAATAACACTTTGAATGAAAACTCTAAGAATTAACTGCCTATATCTTTGGATAGCGTTCACGATGTTATTCATAATTAGATGCTTATCTTTTGGGGGGTGAAAACAGAGCAGTTACATCGTTGGGCTTTTTTTTAACTCATGATTTTGTATTTATTTGGAAACTGCTTCTTGAAGCTCTATGTATGAATTACCTAGGAGATTTCTATACAAAGGAAAAGATGATCATAATTGCCCTCAAATACCTACTTCTGGTGTGTCTTGCCTCAATTTATGGCAGATAGTTTTGATAAGGATATTCTTATGTAGCATGTAGTGTTGGCTAGATTCTCTCAGAGGAGGTCATTTTTCTAGCTCGCAGGAATAGAAAGGAAAGCTAAAAGTTTATGGAGAAGACCGAAACCCCTCAACCTCACATTCAGATGTCACTGAACTTAATTTGAAATGCTTTTTCAAGACTACCCTTATCCCCTAGTCTCAAGGCTCTGATTTTGGATGACCCTTTGAGGCAGGAAGCTGAGCTCACCAAACTTTGCATATGGAAGACTAAATTATAAGAGGTGGCAGAAAGTATTGGAGAGACAGCCCTGGCAGTGAGAAAAATTCTTAGAGCCAGGATTTAAAAAATAAGTAAAAGATTATGGTATCATACCTTCCTTCCCTACTTCTCTCCAGCATTTTTTTTTAACAAGTTATATTTGAGGGCTAGGGATACAGATCAGTGGTAGAGCATTTGCCTAGCATGTGCAAGGCCCTGAATTCTGTTCCCAGTACTGTAAGAAAAAAGAAGAGGTATCCTTTCTAGAAAGAATATAAACACTATTTGAAGAAAACTACTTTTCTAAGGACTGAAACATGAAATTACCATTTGGATATGTCAAAAAAGTTAGATATTAGCAATTTCTTATGGTCCAACCTAAAGAAAGAAGACTGGAACTGATACATATACATATATATATATATATATATATATATATATATATAACATATATGATTATATGCATATCATATATAATTTGTACAGGGAGTACCAAAATATATACACATTTTATGAGACATTATCTATGTATTACCTTTCAAAACTGAATTGAATTGTGGTAGCAATGTACAGTATAACATTCTGGAGTATATTTCTATTATCACATCAGAACAAGCATATGACACTTTCTTAAAACAGCAAAATAGGAAGTTTTCATCTCGAGGTGTATATACATTTTTTGTACTCTCTGTATACAATACTCTTGAAAAAAAGATGGAAAATTTTATGTAAATTATTCTAAGTTTATAGCTTAATGTAATCCCAATCCTAAAAAGGCAGGCTGGGATTTAGCTCAGTTGGTAGAGCACTGTGCTGCAGTCTCTGAGGTCCTGAGTTCAATTCCCAGCACCACAAAAATGGGAGAAGGGCCTGGCAATCCACTCCCAAGGCAATCCCAAAACAGTCAGCCATTGAAAACCCTATGAGGGTCGTTATGAGTCGGATACTGACTTGACGGCACCTAACAACAACAACAACAACAACAATCTTAAGCACAAGGTAATTTTAAGGTTCATCAGGGAAAACAAATGACTGAGAATTATAAAGGAAATGTTGCAAAGAAAAGCAATGATGATCAAGGATTTTATACAACTACAGCCATTGAAATAGTGTGGTACTGGCACAAGAACAGTCTGACAGATCAACAGGACAAAATACATAGCCCAGAGACAGAGACCCCAGGGAAAAAATATATAATTAATTAGTATGTGGTAAAAGTCAAACCACAATTGGAAAAGGAAAGATTAAACAACTGTTAAAGTATTAGATTCTAAATGTATTAAAGGGTTAAGTGTAAAAATTGTAACAAAAAGTATTTAAAGAACATGTAAGGGAATGATTATAGGATTGTAGAATGAGGGGCTAGGGCTCAGTAGTAGAGCACAGGCCTAGCATACAAGGCCCTAGGTTCTATCCTCAGCACTAAAAAAAGTGGTTTGGGATAGACCCTTTAAGCAGGAAAGCAAAATTGGAAACAAAAAATACTAGTAGATTTAGCTGCATAAAATTTCAAAAATACACATGACAATGACAACACAAACAACATTAGAAGCTAAATGTAAAACTAGGAAAAATATGTGCAATGCATGGCAAATAGTTACTACCTTTAATATATAAAGACATAATCAATAGAAAAAGTTGAATAGCTTGTAAAAATAGACAAAGCATAGAAAGAAAATTTATAAAGACATATAAAGGGCCAACTGATATACAAACAGTATGCAACATCATTTATAAGCAATGAATTCAAATTAAAACAATGTGATACTGAGCCAGGTGCCATGGTACATGTCTATAATATCAGCCATTTGGGAGGTTGAGACAAGAGAATCCGGAGTTTGAGCCTAGATGCAGCCTGAACAATTTAGTGAGACTCTATGTCAAAATAATTTTAAAAATGTTTTATGGTTGTGTTTCAGTGGTAGAGCACTTGCCTAGCATGTACAAGGCCCTGGGTTCAACCTCAGAAGTGAAAAAAAAAAAACAAGCAAAAAAACCACCAATGTGATAGCTATTTTTCAGCTACTAGGTTCACAATAACTTAAAAAGTGACAATAATTGATGTCAATGAGATGTGAGTTTAGGAGATGAACCACTCTCTCTTACCACTGGTCCAAATATAAACCTATACATTTCTGGAGTGCAAATTTCATTAAGAGCCTTAGAAGTATTCATATCTTGTGACCTATGAGTCAATTTCTAGGAATACAGCCTTGGTACCATTACAGATGTGAAAAAAGCATTTTCATTATGATGTTATTTAATTTAAGAATCAGAAGTAACCTCAATATTCAAAAAATGAGAAAGTTAACTGCTTCTGGCATATCCATATGGTGGAATATGATTTGATAATTACCTAATGGCTTGGAGCAAAACACATTGTACAATAAGTGAAAAAAGCAGGCTACTAATTTTTGTATATAGTCTGAATGCAATTTTATAAAAAATCCTTATTTATACATGCATATACATATAAGCATACATGGAAGAAAAACTATTGATCATTACAATCTGGCTGTTGCACTCTGGATAATTTGTTGTTTTCCTTTTTTGTACTTTTCCATTTTTCCCAAATTTTCTACAGTCTATGGGCATCAATTTGTTTGTTTTTTCAATTTGTTTATTGTGGCCAAACATATATAACATAAAATTAGCCATTAAAACAGCATTACTACATGTATTACTTTTTAAATTAGAAATTGTATTCTTTATAAATATGCACATGCTAAGCAGCTCCAAATTTTCACCTACAAGTTACAACGATGTGACAATGATTTCTCTGTTGACAAGGATGGGAAAGAAACAACTCAGACTGATGAGAAGGTTGGTTTCTTCTTCTTCTTCTTCTTTTTTTTTTCAGTAGTAGGGATTGAACCCAGGGCCTCACATATACTTTGCAATTGTTCTGCCACTGAAACCACACCCCAGCCCATTTTATTGTTTTTAAATTTTGAGACAGAGCTCATTAGTTGCACAGGCTGCTTCTGGCCTCTAACTTGTGATCCTCCTTCTCTGCCTCCTGAGTTGCTGGGATTATAGTCATGTACCACTGCACCAAGCAGATGAGAAGATTTAGGGATCAGAGTAACAGAGTTGAGTGTATTTGTGAGGTGTGTTTGTTTGAAGGCAGCTCTGATAAGCACTTTCAGGCTTTTTAGTGCTGAGATAAGCAATGGTGCATACTAGCCAATAATGGAGGGGGAAGCAGGAAGCAGGGGGAACACTGAGAAAACAGAGGGACAAATGAGTCATGCAGAAAAACCAACAACTAGGACTAATCATTTAAAATTGCAGGCAACTGACCCCAAGTTAATCTGTATAGAGCTCTTCAGGAATATATCCATTGTATAAATGAGGATTTGCCTAGAAGAGGCCAGGGAAACAGGCAAGCCTATGGAATTAGAAGTTTGTGGGAAGGAGCAGGGTGCAGGGAATACACATAGCCTCAATGATGCTTAGATTCTGAGCCTGCATGCATTATAAAGATATGGCTGTAACCATTTTATCAAAATTGGCCTATGCCAAGCCATGCCAATTATTCACTTCCGGACTTCTGCTGCTAGGCTTTTGTCTCTGTGGTCTGTTGAGAAAATGTTTTCCTCAGGTAACAATTAGGACAATGCATGGCAATCCCACTAAGACACTGCCCATTTGGAATGCAGTTACTTCCTCAGCGAGGGCGTAAGGGACTATCGGGCCTTTGCTGGGTACAGTTGCTGGCTTATTTTAGACCTAGGCAGTCAGTTCACTGGGGTAAGGTGCAGCAACAAGCAGGACTATTGTGTCCTCTGAGAGGGTGAATTAGGGGGCTGCATTCTATGTTCAATTCCCTGCTGGCATATTCAGGAAGATAGGAGGCAATGGGGGGCAGCCACATCTGGAAGCTGCATCAAAGGTGGAGAACAAAGTATGGGATGGGGCATGGGCTTGGCTTCAAGCCAACAGCCCTGAGGGTGGCAGCAGAAATGGCAGAGTGGGATTTGCACAGTATTTGCACGAGCAGTCCCAAGCTCCTTGGCAACTTGGCATCACTGGGGGTCAGGGTTCTGTGCTGCCCTTACCCACCCACAAACACTTCAAGGCATCCACCCTGCCCAATGCCATCGCTCCTCACCTGCATCTTTCTCTTCACGGTGTCAAAGGGAAAGGAGAGGGTCTGGCTCACTACAGCAGCCAGGCAGACATTGGCAAAGTTCTGCAGGAGAGAGAACCGGTCTCGGGGTCCATTCCAGATTTTCTCCAGGTTCATATAAACTAGAAGGGAGCCAGCAGAGAACGGGAGAGCACCTGCAAACCAAGGCAGGAAGAGGCTGCTGTCTGGGGAAAGCACTGGCTTCAGCACAGGAACTCCCATGGGGAATCAGGCCAACAAAGGAAACAGGAGAGGCCCTGGATGGGTAAAAACCACTCCAACCCAGGGAGCATGAGGGCAGTTTCTCTTGGAATGACACCACTATATACTGGGGCTACCAAAAATGTCTACACAGTTGAGAGATATTATTTATGTATTACTTTTTGAAATTGAATTGAATTACAGTAGCAATATGTATTATGATGTTTGCTTAAAAGATGGAGTTAATTAAATGAATGTGACAGGTAGGACAGTAAATAAAAATGGCAGAAGCGTGGTTGTTGTTTAAGGACTATAAGACCATTTGGAAGTGGTATTTGAAATTCAAGAATATTGTGGAAGTATGACAATGGAGTCATGAGTATGGAACAGAACCTTCAACAGTCCTAACAACTGCATGTGTTAGTGATAAGTTTGAGATACACAGCACCGTGTGACATGCACGAGGGCAGATCCACGAGGACTCACACAGCAAGTCCTGCTTCTGCTATGGTAACCACCTGGAGCACCTCTTGTAATTGCAGAAGTCAAATGTGTCTTGTATTCATCTTTTGTTATCAATAATATATTGAGTATTACAATTTTAATACAGTTTTTTCCTCCCTTAATGTGTATACATTTTTGGCACCATCTCTATCTGTGTGTATACATACAAACACACACACATACACATGTTTTTTGTAGTACTAGGGAGTTGAATCCAGGGCTCTGCACATGCTAAGCAAGCACTCTACTAACTGAACTGCCCCCTCAACCCATTTTTCACTTTTTACTTTGAATCAGGGTCTCACTAATTTGTGCAGGCTACCTCTGGCCTTGGGCTGGGATTTAGCTCAGTTGGTAGAACGCTGCGCTGCAGTCTCTGAGGTCCCGAGTTCAATTCCCAGCACCGAAAAAATGGGAGAAGGACCTGGCAATCCACTCCTGAGCCAATCCCGAAACAGTCAGCCATTGAAAACCCTATGAGGGTTGCTATGAGTTGGTATCCGACAGCACCTACAACAACAACCACCTCTGGCCTTAAACTCGAGATTTTCCAGCCTCAGCTTCCTGAGTTCCTGGGATTATAGGCATGAGCCACGGTGCTCAGCAACAGTTCTATATTTTAATAGAGGTTGTATCATCTATCAAAATGCATAAAATGCTTCACTTATGGTTTGTCTACTTTACTGTATATAAATTGAACATAAAAAGGGCCATAAATAAATACTGAACTTGTGTTAATGGTACACATGTTGAAGGGTTTAGGGGTTAAGTGCACTGATTGCTACTGAAATCAGTAAAAGGATGGACTAACGAATGGCTCTGAGGGATGGATAGACATGTGACAAAGTAAAAATTTGAACTAGCATCTAGATGGTGTGTATATGGGTATTTATAATTCTTTTAGCTTTTCTGTGCATCTGAAATTTCAAAAATCAAGTGTTAGGGAAAAACCAGTCCCATAAAAGAAAAGTTAGTGATCCAGTTTTGGAGGCTAGCTAAGAAGGAAGCATTTTATAAACACTGATCAGGGCGATTACTTGACCTCACTTTTGAGAATGACATGGTCATATCAGGGTCCAGGGGGTACCCTACATGGAGTGGCAACCTCACCCTTCTAGTAATTAAGATTGTGAGGAGATATTGCAGTGGGTGGCATTCTCACTAACTTCCAGAAACTTTGGGAGCCATCTTCAGTTTACAGAGGGACAAATTTCTCCCTGAAAATGAGATTCAGAAGAGGAGATAGGGTTGGGGTGTAGCTCAGTGGTAAAGTGTTTGCCTAGCATGCACAAAGCTCTGGGACCAACCCCCAGCACTGCAAAAAAGTGGGGGGTAGGGATAACTCAAGTGGGGTTGCTTACTTTTAGACAAAGGCAATATCTGTTTGATAAACATACGATGTGTGATGGAACAATACGGTCCATGTTTAAATTTTTAAAAATTATTGCACTAGTCAGGCGCGGTGGCACACGTCTATAATCCCAGCAGCTCGGGAGGTGGAGGTAGGAGGATTGCAAGTTCGAGACCAGAGGCAGTCTATGAAATTTAGCAAGATTCTGTCTCAAAAAGTAAAAAAAAAAAAAAAAAAAAAAAGGCTGGGGGTGCAGCTCAGTGGCCCAGCACTTGCAAAGCATGCAGGCGCGAGGCCCTGGGTTCAACCCCCAGTACCGCAAAGAAAACAAAAATCATTACACTAAAGGACACAGTGACATTAATCCCCCTCAAAATACCCCCCCCCTGGCTTTGAACATACTTATCCCACTGCTCTTGCCACTTTCTGAAGCAGTTATGGAAGTCCTCTTTCATGAGTGCCTTTATTTGTACTATTGTGGCTGCCTTGATGTCCTGAATCAGTTCAAAACATCTACCTTTCATGGTCATTTTGACTTAGAGGAAAAGCCAGAAATCACAAGGTGCCAGATCCAGTGAATACAGTGGATGAGGACACAGCATAATGTTTTTATTTGACAGAAATTGCTGCCCCAGAAGGAATGTGTGACATGGAACACTGTCATGATGCAGGAATGAGTAGTTCATCAGACATTGAGAGTATGGAAAGGTAGTCTAGGCAGAGGGAACGGCATGTACAGAGAGGGTTATTTCCAGGAGATACAAGGGTTTTTGTATGCCTGAACACGAGTGCAGGTGGAGGCATGGACTGCACAGGAAAGCCATAAGGACTCTGGACTTTCCCCTTAGCCCAAAGGGAGTCTCTGGAGGCTTTTAAGGAGAGCAGGGAAATGAGGGTGGAGCATTTGGAAGGATCACTCCAGGCTGGGCAGCACTGCACAGGCAGACTGGGGCAGGAGAAACCTGAGACTGGGTGCAGGTGGAACCTGAGCCTCAGTCATAAGAGTTGGCAGGAAAGATGCTAAGGGTGTGAACTAGGGCAGAAGAGATGGGCATGAAGAGAGGACAGGTTTGAGCATTAAAAGAGGTCAAAGTGACAGGACTTGGTGACTGAAGTGGGAATAGTGAGAGGAGGAGCTGAGGTGATTCCTGGCTTTCTTCTGGATCCGGCCACTGGATGAAAGAAAGCTGGTCTCATTCACTAGAGGACACAGGAGAAAGACCAGGTTTGAGACTGAGGACACTATAGTCTTGAGTTTGCACCTAGGTAACATGGAGTTGAAAATGTGTAATAGCAGGTATAGTGCCATTAGGAACTCGTATAGTCAGTGACTAAGAGAGAGGGCCCTGGAGTCACCGTGCCAGGCTCTTTCACTGTCGATCTATGGGATGCTGGGCAAGCCACTTAGCTTCCCTAAGCATCTATTTCCTCATCTGTAAAATGAGGCTTATGGGGTTGTTCAATGGGTAAAAGTTATAGTTAGAAAGGAGGAATAAGTCCTAGTGTTGTACTGCGCGGCATGGTTACTACAGTTAACAACAGCATATCATATATTTCAAAATAGCTGAAAGAGAGTATTTTATTTATTTTTATTTTTTATTTTGTGTGTGTGTGTGGGGGGGGCACTGGGGAATGAACCCGGAGCCTTGCACAGAAGAGAGGTGTTTGACTGTTCTCACCACAAAGAAATGGTCAATGTTAGAGGTGACGGATATGCTAAGCAGCCTGATGTGATCACTACACAATGTACACATGGATCAAAACATCAAATGGTACTCCATGAACATATACAATTATATGTCAATTTAAAATAAAACTTTAAAAGATAAAAACAAATGCTGAATGAGAAATCACATGCAAAGCATTTAGTAAACGATCTGGTACACAATAAGAACCCCCCAAAACCTTAGTCATTATCATTAAAGAGACAAGGATTGGAAGTCGCAGAGTACACTGATGCTTGTTCAAACCACTAGCTAAGGTCACCTAGGAGGAGATGGAGGGTAAAAAAGTCAATGTGGAGGGTAAAAAGAAAGCCAAGGAGGGAGCCTAGGGGAACAGTAGTATGTGGGGGCTGGCAGTGTCAGATGGCCTAGCTGGGCCACGTGAGTCAGATAAAAAAAAAGAACTGCCAAAGCAAGGAGTGGTGGTGCACACCTGTGTTCTCAGCACTTGGGAAGCAGAGGCAAGAGGATTGCAAGCTTGAGGCCAGTCTGGGCTGCACAGTATATAGAGAGACCTTGTCTCAAAGTTCGGGAAATAATATTAATAATACCAATAATACCAAAGGGTGGCAATAATGCAAACAGACTAGATTACTCATATAATGCTGCTGAGAATGCAAAAAGATAGATCACTATAGAAAAAAGTTTGGATTTAAGTCAAAATTAGGATGCATGTGTATAGATAAATATTCCCACAAAAAGACATACAAGTAGAAAGGAGGCCATTGGTGGGGGTGTGTGGGAGATGGGGGAGGAAGGGCACAAAAGGGTAAGGGGAAGTTATGTGAGCAATGTACAATGAAACGCATATATGGAAATGCTACAATGAAATACATGTCAGAATGAAACACATTAAGTTATACATTAAAAGTTTCCAATTAAAAAAAAAAGCCAAACCAAACAAAACCAAACCACATGATAACCCCCCCAAGCCCTCCAAAGCACACATACACAAAAACCTTCCAGAGAGCTGGGAAGACACCCAGGAGACAGTGGGGTCCTAGAAGCCAAGTCTCCAGAGGAACAGGTGACCAATCTCATCAAATGCTGCAACAAAGGTCAGAGGAAGGGTGAAAATCTGCTGGGTCTTGCATGGGTGTAGCTCCAGCAAAGGTTACAAAGACCCCCGGAGATAGAGTTGCTTCCCTGGTTGTGCTCCTGCACCTGCGGGTGGGCATTCACACGGGAGACTCCCACTGCTGCCAGATGCACAGTGTTGAGGGATGGCTTTCCTACTAGGCTGGGCAAGCCACTTCCACTCTGTCCCACTTCCCTCCCTGGGACTGACTGGCCAATGGTTAGGAGTAAGGCAAGTGGCTCTCTACAGATTGAATCCATACAACCTTGACCTCAGTAAAACTGAGTTAACTGGTCACTATAGCGTACAGGGCCTGGGATTGCTCAGTTGGTAGCGCGCTGCTCTGCAGTCTCTGAGGGCCTGAGTTCAATTCCCAGCACCACAAAAATGGGAGAAGGACGTGGCAACCCACTCCCAAGGCAATCCCGAAACAGTCAGCCATTGAAAACCCTATGAGGGTCGCTATGAGTCGGACACGACTTGACGGCACCTAACAACAACAACAACAGTGTACAGGACAGGACATTCATATATTTTGAAGAACATCGTCTTTTCTTGGACAAGGCAAAAGGTTCCATCTTACCTAAAACAGTGAGGGACACCCCTCGATAAAGGGCCAGGAACCCTTCCTGTTGATAAATGGTAGAGAAAGCATGGATGATCCCCCTGTAAGATGGTTCCAGCATGTTCTGCACAATCAACCGGGTTTTGATGAGGTCTGTGGGATATGTCACAATGGTGGAAACCATGCCTGCCAGACTCCCAGCCACGATGGAGCTCCACTGGGAAATATGGCCCAGGTCATCTGTGAACAGCACGACAAACCTGGGAAAAAATAGGAGGAAAGCTCAAAGGAACAAGCTATGGATTGTGCTAGGCACTATACTGCTTCTTGAAATATCCTCTAGCATTTGGAAGTGCTTTACAAAGTAAAAATTACAATAAGTACTGTATTGGGACTGCCTGTATACGTACCACCCTGACATCCCATCCCATCACATCTTGGAAGCTAAGCAGGGTTGGGTCTGGTTAGTACCTGGATGGGAGACCACCTGGGAACACCAGATCCTGTAGGCTTGGGAGAAGGAACCAGAAACCCCAAAAACAATCAGCTACTAGCCGGGCGCGGTGGTGCACAGCTGTAATCCCAGCAGCTCAGAAGGCGGAGGCAGGAGGATCGCAAGTTTGAGACCAGAGGCAGTCTGTGTAACTTAGGGAGACCCTGTCTCAAAAAGTAAGAATATGGGCTGGGGGTGCAGCTCAGTGGTCCAGCACTTGCAAAGCATGCAAGCGCGAGGCCCTGGGCTCAACCCCCAGTACTGCAAGAAAAAAAAAAAAAAAAGAAAACAACCAATCAGCCACTGAAAACCCTATGAATAGCAGAGAAGCACTGACAATAGGGCCAGTTATGGCAGTATCGGGGTGTTTCACCTGTTGTACATAGGGTTGCTATGAGTCAGACCTGACTTAATGGCACCTAACAACAACAACAACATACTGGGATTAATAATAAATTTAAATACCACTATATTTATATGATGGGGCTGGGATTTAGCTCAGTTGGTACAGCGCCGCTCTGCAGTCTCTGAGGTCCTGAGTTCAATTCCTAGCACCGCAAAAATGGGAGAAGGACATGGCTATCCACTCCTGAGGCAATCTGAAACAGTCAGCCATTGGAAATCCTATGAGGGTCGCTATGAGTCAGGCATGACTCGATGGCACCTAACAACAACAACAATATTTATATAATGCTAGTTAGCCATAAGGAACAAATGCCCAATCTTCTGGATTATATGTACCCTAAATTATTCCCACTTCACTTTCAGCATTTTTTTCTTTTCATCTGCATACCTGTCCAGCTTGTTTGCCTGTGGGCTGTAAACACACAGAAGCACTTGGGAAACACCAGTTTCTGTGCTGTTGAAACTTAGAAGGAATAGAATTTTGCGAAATGACGACTTTGAGTGCCTCAGAAATTCCTTTTTTTTTTTTTTTTTTTTGCTTTTAGTACCAGGATGGAATCCAGGGCCTTATACATGATAGGCAAGTGCTCTACTACTGAGGTACATCCCCAATCTGGCATCCCTGAAATTGAGCTTTAAAAATATACTATACATATACACGATGGAATACTACTCAGCAATCAAGAAAAATGAAATAAGGTCATTCGTAGCAAAATGGATGGAATTAGAGAAAATTATTTTAAGTGAATGAACCCAAGCTCAGAAAGAGAAACACCACATGTTCTCACTCATATGTGGGAGTTGAATCAAAATTATAAGGAGGAAACATCCTATTCAAAGGTTGGATCAAAATAAAACGAGAAAAAAAAAAGCTAAGAATGGTGTCAATATAAATGGTCTAGAAAATGCATGCAATTGTTCTGACAAGATAATAACAAAGTTCGCTACAGGAAAAATTTCTGTCTTAAACAGAACTGGGACTCAAGTACATATAGAAAAATATTACCAGGTAAATAATAGAGAAGACGTAGATGGGGAGGGGGGGAGCATACAAGAGGGTAAGGGGGAACCTATATGAATAATGTACATCAAAATGCACATACGTAAATGCCACAATGAAAAGCATGTCAGAATGAATCACATTAAGGTGTACATTAAAAATGTCCAATAAAAAATATG
>VMDO01032694.1:0-18711 GCA_007922755.1 Pedetes capensis | reverse complement strand
GGGGAAACACTATTGTCAGTGCTTCTCTGCTGTTCATAGGGTTTTCAATGGCAGATTGATTTTTGGGAGGGGGTTGCCAGGTCCTTCTCCCAAGCCTACAGCTTCTGGTGTTCCCAGGCGGTCTCCCATCCAGGTACTAACCAGGCCTGACCCTGCTTAGCTTCCGAGATCTGACGGGATTGGATGCCACAGGGCTACCGCTGCAGCATATACATGCTATACAGTATTAAAACGTTATGCTAAGTGAAATAAGCCAGATACAAAAGGAAAAAAATTACAGAAATCGATTTATATTAAATGTCTAGAATAGGCAAGCTCATAAAGACAAAAAGTACAGGAGAGTCTATAAGGGGCTGGGAAGAGGGAGGAATGGAGAGTTATCGGTCAAAGGACCTGAAGTTTCTATGTGGGTGGTGAAAATTTTTGGAAATAGTCGCAATGGTCATATGGCTTTGTGAATGTTATAAGTGCTACTGAATGGCACAGTTAAAAGGATTAACATGGCAATTTTAAGTTATATATCTTTTGCCAAGCCTGCAGGTGTAGCACTGTGGCATTGGATCCCGTCAGATCTCAGAAGCTAGGCAGGGTCGGGCCTGGTTAGTACCTGGATGGGAGACCGCCTGGGAACACCAGGTACTGTAGGCTTGGAAGAAGGACCCGGCAATCCACTCCCAAAAATAAATCCGCCATTGAAAACCGTACGAATAGTGGAGAACCACTAACAATAGTGTTTCGTCCGTTGTACGTAGGGTCGCTATGAGTCAGATACCGACTCAACAGCACCTAACAACAACAACTTTTACCAAAAGAAAAAAAAATATCATGTGGCTTATTAGCCAAACACACATATTTATATATTCACCTGTCCCTTCATTTTCTTCCCTTAAATAATATGCTACAATTCAGACAGATGATTTCTCACACAAAAGTTTACTTCTCATATACTTCACAGTTAGTGTGAATCTAAGGCACAAAAACTTGAAGGAATGCCTTCAATGCTGAATAGTGTTATAGCATCTTATTTTTTTATAAAATATAATGCATTAAACAAATATTTCCAGAGCACCAAACTGCTCTAGGGAAGGAAGAGACAGCAGCAAATAAGACATACATGTCCCCTGCCCAGGGCTTACATTTTAATGTACTTTGTGAAAGCTCATCAGGGGATTCTGATAAGCCCATCACAACTAGCATAGGCAGAGTAGAGAGACATAAGAGCTCCACAGGCCCTGCCCTATCTGCCTCCCCACCTCTGTGATAGTGAGGTACAGAGACAAGAAAGCTTTTAAGCAACTATGCCAAGCTCACAAGGCCTGCCATGGCCGCTCTGAACATTTTTAAGCATTTTTATCCCCCTAAAACACTAGTAGCCTTCTTTCACATCAACAAAGCAACACCCGGAGTACACCTGAGCTGAAAATAGCAGGCATTTTGCTCCCACTTAGATTCAAGGCCTTCAGGCCAATCTAGCATAGGAAAATTTAGTCTTCCATATCAGCCAGTCTTGCTCCTTGCAGTTCTGCACTGGAGTTTTGGAGCAAAGCTACAGCCTTCACAAAAGGATCACTTTCCTTTGTTTTATACTCTGAGCATAGATTTCTCTCAGAGAACTCCTGAATCAGGTAATGGGACAGAATTCAGGGTCTACCCTATCCTGGCAAGGAAACATCCTAAATCATACTGATCTTATCACTTAATAGATCCCCACTGCCAATTTCAAACATGTGACCCTGAACAAAGCTGGTACTTGACCTAAATTTCAGTTTCTTCAACTAGCAAAATGGAACCGATACTTTAGTCTTTAAACATTTGATGTGAAAATTAGACGGATTAAAGTAGGCAGAGTACTTTACATGGTGCCTGGCTGTTCTAAAAAGTGCTCAATGAAGTTACTATTTTTTCTATTATTATTTTACCATACACACACACAAAAAAAAAAAAAAAACCCATAGCGAAGCCAAGCATTGTGGTAAATGCCTGTAATCCCAGCACATGGGAGGTGGAGGTAGGAAGATCACAAATTCAAGGCCAGCCTGGGCTATGGAGCAAGACTCTGCCTCAAGGAAAAATACAATAGAGTGAATGTATTTGCATGATGAGAGCTTGAATATTCTTATTGATAATTGCCAAAACTTGGGAGCAACCAATATGTCCTTCAACAGGTGAATGTTAACTGAGATATATCCAGACAATGGGATAATATTCAGTGCTAAAGAGAAATGAGCTATCAAACCATGAAACAACATGGAAAAAAGCTTAAATGCATATCACTAAGTGAAAGAAGCCAGTCTGAAAAGGCTACATGCTGCATGATTCCAATTACATGACATTCTGGGAAAGACAAAGCTGTGGAGACACTAAAAAGATCAGTAGCTGCCAGGAGGCGAGAGAATGGGGGAGGGAGGGATGACTAGGCAGAACACAGAGGATTTTTACCATAGTGAAAATACTTTGTATGGTACAGTAATCATGGATACATCAGTATATATTTATCCAAACCTACAGAATGTACAACACTAAGTTTAGGTTCATCAACTTTAACAAATGTATGCAGTATGATTTAAAATACGGTGAATGTTTAATTTTTAAAAAAATGTATTACAGTAAAAGATACATTGCCATTAATCCCTCTCAAAATACTCCCCTGGCTTTGAACACACTTATCACATCATCTTGTCACTTTCTGAAGCAGTTCTGGAAGTCTTCTGTTCTTGAGTCTTTCATTTCATCCTCTACCATAACAGCAGCTGGGGTTTCGCTCAGTTGGCAGAGTGCTGCTCTGCATGCTCAGAGGTATGGGTTCAATCCCCAGCACAGCAAAAATTAGAGAAAGACCAGGGAGCACACTCCCAAAACAATTATCACTGAATACCCTATGAGTAGCAGAGAAGCACTGCCAGTGCCAGGCATGGCACAGTGTTGGGGAGTGTTTCGTTTTGTTGCACACAGTTCACTATAAGTTGGACTCAACTCTACAGCACCTAACAACAACATTATGACAACCCTCCGTGTCACACATTGCTTCTGGTACAGTAATTTCTGCCAACAAATAAAAACATTAGAGTGTAGCAGGGCACAGTGGCACATGCCTGTCATCCTGCCAATTCAGGAAGCAGAGGCAGGAGGATTGCAAGTTCAAGGACAGAGACCGCCTGTGTAACTTAGTGAGACCTTGTCTCAAAATAAAGAATTAAAAATTTAAAAATGGGCTGGGAGTGCGGCTTAATGACAGAGCACTTGCAAAAAGCATGCACGAAGCACTGGGTTCAACCCCCCCTTACCCCAAAGAAACAAACAAAAATATTACAGTGTGTCCTCATCTACCTCTTTCACCAGATATGGCACCATAAGACTTCTGATTCTTCCCCAATGAAAGGTTAAGTGAAAGGTTAAGTGTTTTGAATCAATTCATACATTGAGGCAGCCATAACAGCACAACTAAAGAAACTCATGATAGAGGATTTCTGGCACTGCTTCATAAAGCAACAACAAAAAAAGGGATATGTGTGTTCGAAGCCACAGCAAGTATTTTGAAGGGATTTAACAGCAATGTGTCTTTTTCTATAATAATTTTTTATTTAAACATTCACTGTGTCTTTTGATCACACCTCATATCACTCTGGTGGGGGTCATGGACAATGCTGGAGACTATCCATGTTTAGGGGTGGGAAATGTATGCAGACTCTGTGTACCATCTATTCAATTTTGCTGTGATCCTACATCTACTTTTTTTTAAAAGTCTATTTTTAAAATTTATTCTATACCAATAAATCTATAACTCTAGCACACACACACACACAAAAAAAAAAATGATAATGTGTTAAAACACACACTTCTGGTCTCTACCCCGGGATATTCTAAGTTAGTCAGGGCCAAGACTTGCCAGTTCCAACAAACTTTCACATGACACTGCCACTGCTGGTCTTGGGACCACACTTTGAGTAGCACTAGTAAATGGGGCCATGCAAACAACTTCATAAACTCAAGGCAAGTACTCTATTCTAACTGGATTACTTGAAATACAAATTTTAGTTTATCAACAACCAATACACACAAAAAAGAAAAACCACATGCACTTCTCATTGCCTTCTTCTCTTCTCTGAGTTAGATATGACAAATGTTGTTGATAGGTGCCATTGAGTCAGGTCCAACACATAGCGACACTCATAGGGTTTTCAATGGCTCATTGCTTCAGGATTATTTTCGGGAGTGGACTGCCACATCCTTGTCCCATTTTTGCAGTGCTGGGGACCAAACCTGGGTCCTCAGAAAGTGCAGAGCAGCGCTCTACCAACTGCGTTATACTCCAGCCCCAGATATGACAAAGTACTCATCAAATACTGCAACAGAGAGTGGCCAGCTGCTTTCCAAACCAGTTTCCCTTCTTTCAACTAGACTACATTTCCCTGCCTCCCTTCCAGTTAGATGTAGCCTTGTGAGCAAATTCTGTCCAACAGAAGTGATCCAAAGTGATGTGCAACATTTCCATGCTTAGCACATGTATCTTCCCCATATGATCCTCTTTTCCTTTCCTCATTGTCTGATGGAGGCAAAGGATTCCACCCTAAGCAATGGGGAGGCAACAACAACAAAGGGATGGAGATGCCATAAGATGGAAGGCACCTGGTCCCTAAATCACAACGGGGAGAGCCACTGCCAGTTCCTTGCATTAGCCCATGACAGGAGTCAAAAGTGAACCTCTTTTATGTTAGGCCACTGAAATTTGGCTTGGTTTGGATTAACAACTAGTATTACCCTAACACAAATATCCGTACTGATTAACAGCCAAGTAGCATGCTTCAACTAAAAGAGAAAGGTCTCCAAGCATATATTCTCTTGTAAATGGAGCACAGGCAAGTTTTTAAGACACATAAACTTGAAAATCATACAAAAAGTGAAATTGAAAAGAAGTTACTGATTCTCAAATCTAAGGAAAGTCTAAGTGCCAGGACATTTAATGAGAGTAACATACAAGATGTAGACAGCCTCCACTGCACAACCTTTCAGGCAGGGAGGCTTACAGGTTACCAGCTAACAGATTAACAGAAGAAGTAACTTCTTTCTCAATTTATTTTAATTAAAAAATTCAAAACATACAGAAAAGTTGAAACAAGAGTGTAATGCACACTCTTTCACCCACTACCTAGATATGGCTACTATGTGGCCATATTTGCTTTTCCTACAGATATGGTGTGCATATTTTTGATTGTTTTGAAAAGTCGCATACATTAGGGCTCCCACACTTTACCCCTACATAATTTAGCCTGCATTGCCAAATAATAAGTACATTCTCCTACATTACCTCAATTATCCTAAGAAAAATAATAGTAATCCCTTAGCACTGTATCATCTAATACCCAGTCCACATTCAAATATCCCCAACTGTCCTCAAAACATCTTTCACAGTTCATTTTCAAGGACCAGGAGACAATCAAATTTCCTGTGCTCTATTTAGGTATGTCTGTTTGGTCTCCTTTAATCTAGAACACTCATCCTGCATTTGTTTCCCTTGACACTGACCTTTTGAAGAGACCAGGATATGAAGCTTGCCCCATATTCTGAATTTGTCCTATTGTTTTCTCATAGTGTCTTATAAACTTGTTTCTCTATTATCCCCTGCATTTCATGTAAGCTGGATGATGTGTCTAAATCTTTTATTAGATCCAGATTAAACATTTAGGGGAAGAACATTATAGAAAAACATGCATGTTTCCTATTGTATTACACCACAGGGTATATGATAGCAGATAGCTCCACAATAAGCAAGGATAAATCTGATAACTTGGCTATAAAATGGTGACTGCCAAACCTCTTCACCATGAAAGTACCTTCTTTCCCTTATAATAAGCAAGTAATCTGTGGGGTGATACTCAACCCAATACAACTACTGTGTTCACCAACAACTTTTCACCTATGAATCTGGAATTCACTGAACCCCTTATTTAAATCAATCATCATTAGAAGTTGCAAAAACAGCCATTTTCTAATGATAACATTCCAAAATATTAACTTCTAAAAGTTATAAGTATTTTCAAGAAATGTTATTTTTGTAATTTTTAAGACACAAATATCTTACTCCTATTTATAAATTTCAAATAAGCAAAGGTATTCTTTATTCCCAGAGATTCTTTTAAAAGAACATTATACCAACCAAGGAAAATGCTACTCAACCACACAACTCATATTTCTAACACATTTTTGCTGCATAGATTATTTTTTATTTATTTTTAAACAATGTTTAGATTACAATGGTAATGGGCTAGGGAGGCAGCTCAGTGGTAGAGTGCTTACACAGCATATGTGAAGCCCTAGGTTTGATCCTCAGCACCACAAGAAATATTCACAAAAGTAGGGTCTCAGTGCTGGAGAAAGTTAAGGCCATTCAGAAAAACATAAAAGGAAAAGTATCATCTCCCCACTCCCCAACAACTGGTCCCCCTCATGAAGGATGATCATTGTTAAGTTTTTGTATCCTTCCAGAAAAGCACACATTATATATAAAAGTTTATACATATGTTTAGGTGCATACATCATATAATTATTGGTATAATAAAGAGGATAATAGTATACTTCATATTTCTATACCTTATTTTTTCCATCACACTATTATATGGACAGCTGCCTTAAAAGGACATCTCAAAGCATCTCTTTTTACCAGCTGCCTAGTATTCCTTAATGGCAATGTGTTATAATTTCAGCAATCTCTTCTTAATAAATACGGCAACTTTTTCTGCTGCAATGAATACTGCTGTCCATATAATATAATATACTAATGCAAGTATTTCTGAAGGATAATGTGTAAGAATTGAAACTACTGGATAAAAGGGAAGAGTAGGTGTATTGTAGATCTTTTAATTAAACATTAACAAACAGCTCACCAAAAAATACAATTCTCCTCACTACTACTGTCTTAATATATTTTAAAATTACAGCAGGCTTCTACTGAACAAACCTCAAGAAGCAACACTTGCCAAAGAAGTCACAAAGTCTAAAGTGAGAATGAAACTAATATTTACCAAGTACTTAAGTGCCAGACACTGTACTTAAACCTTTAGAACAGAGGTCCTCAACCCCCAGGTTGCAAACCAATACCAGTCCACTACCTGTTAAGAATCAGGCTGCACAGCAGGAGGTGAGTGATGGTCAAGGGAGTGCAGCTTCAACTGTGTTTACAGCCACTCCCCATCACTTGAATCATCCTGAAACTATCGCCCAAACCCTACTCCATGGAAAAATTATCTTCCATAAAACGGATC
This sequence comes from Pedetes capensis, assembly GCA_007922755.1. Taxonomy (NCBI): domain Eukaryota; kingdom Metazoa; phylum Chordata; class Mammalia; order Rodentia; family Pedetidae; genus Pedetes; species Pedetes capensis. The sequence continues at coordinate 11,452 of VMDO01032694.1, read as the reverse complement.
CCTGGTGTCAAAAAGGTTGGGGAAAGCTGCTTCAGAATATCTCAATAATACAATAATCCTGTGGGGTGAGTAACATTATGTCCACATTCCAAAAGGGGAAACTAAGGCTCAGAGAGTTTATTCAATGTCATACAGTTTTATAAGTAAAATAACCAGAATTTGAACCCAGGGAAATTTGGTACCAAAATGAGCTCATTCTAAACTGGGGCCAAAGTGAGGGACTCCTTAAAAAAAGGACTCCAAATTAGTAAGTAGGTGACTCCAAAAATGTTGCTCACAGGCTGAGATGGTTTTGATTGCCAACTTGATAGAATGAGAAGTGCCTAGGAGGTGAGTAAAGGATATCTCTGGGTGTTTCTCTAAGGACATTTCCAAAGAGGATTAACTAAGGGGAGAAGACGGACATCTTCCACATGTGGGCAGCACCATCACATAGGCTGGGGCCCTGGACGGAATATAAGGAGAAAAAGGAGAAAGCCCAGAGTACAGGCATTCTCTCTGCTTCTGGCCACCATGATGTGAGATACTCTCCCCTGCCACACCCTTTCCACCATGAGGGACTGAAATCTCTGAAACTGTGAGGCACAATAAATAATTCCCCCCTTTAATTTGTTTTTCTCAAGTATTTATCACAATAATAAAAAGCCTGAAAATACAGAAAATTGGTACCAGGAGTGGGGTTGTCACTTTAACTACCTGACCACATGGTTTTTGGCCTTTGGAACTAGTTTGTAGGAGAACTATAGAAAAGTTTGAAGGTGAGTACTGAAGAGGCTCCTGAATGCTTTAAGCAGAGGTTAATGGGTGATTCTAGTGGGAGCTCAGAAAACCAAAATGCTGATAGGGGAATGTGGATAGTAAAGATTATGATCATGAAGTTTCAGATAGGAACAAGTACTCTCTACTGGAAATTAGACTGGAGGCTATTTGTGCTACATTGTGCCAAAAAACTAGTCTACTACATTTTTCCATGTCCTGAGACTTTGTGGGAGGTTGAATTTAAAGGCAACAGACTAAGCTGGAGGAGGAAATTTCAATGCAGCCCAGCATTTAGGCTGTATTATGAATATTGCCATGGGCTGGAATTTAGCTCAGTTGGTAGAGCGCTGCGCTGCAGTCTCTGAGGTCCCGAGTTTGATTCCCAGCACCGCAAAATGGGAGAAGGACATGGCAATCCACTCCCGTGGCAATCCCAAAACAGTCAGCCATTGAAAACCCTATGAGGGTCGCTATGAGTCGGATACCGACTCGACGGCACCTAACAACAACAACAACATGAATATTGCCAGCAGCTTTTAGCCAGGTTTACAATGAGAACTGGGAGCAAAAAGCATAGTAGATAGATATGAAAAACTTTCAGTGTGGTCTGAAAAGCCCACATAAAGCTGAGGCTAAGGAAGGCATCACTTCTGAAGAGATTAGAGCCATTAAAAAGAAGCCAAGTACTTTTTGCATCAGGACAATAAGGAATAATGCCTTGAGGACACCTCAGGAATTGGCCAGGACCCTCCTATCACAGTCTCCAGAGTGTAGAAATATAAATGTTATTTGAAAGACTTTCCATTGAAAAGAGAGCACCACCACCCCTCTGCCATCCAGGCACTCAGAGGCCACCATAGCTATAGTCTGAGAGGGTCCAGCTGCTTTTCAATCTGGTGGCAGACTTTGACACTGTCCAAGTGATACTAGTTTTTCAGACATGCAGAATGCAAACGTTACAGGATCATGGAGGCGTCCACCTAGATTTAAAAGGAAAGCCAGGCACTTTGTGGCAGGTTTAGAATCCCTGCAGGCAGCACCTAAGAGGGTGATGTGTGAAGTTTTAAGAGTAAAGCCAAATAAGCAATGGAGATGCCAGGAACACGGAACATCTGTCAAGGAAATCTGCAGGCAACAAGCAGAGCCACCTCAACAGAGAGGCCTTGTAGGCTGCAACTATCAAATCCATAAGGCCAGGGCTGTCCAAGCCCTTCAGAGCACATCACAATACCACATGCCCTAGATATCAGACATGGAACTACAAGATTTAATGTTTGCCCTGTTGAGTTTTTGTTTTGCTCTTATCCAATCCTTCCTTTCTATGCCCCCATTCCTTCCTTTTGGAATGGGAATGTTTGCTCTGCACCATTGTATTTTAGGAATATGTAAGCTTTTTTTGATTCTACACATGCTCACAGTGAAGAGTTGCCTCAAGTCTCAGAGGAAACTCTGACCTTGAACTTTTGAGCAATGCTGGAACTTTTGAGACTTTGAGGATTCTTGGAGACAGACCAAATGCGTTTTGCATTATGAAACGGTGATGAGCCTTTGGGGCATGGAAGGAATATTATGGCTTAAGGAGATGTAGTTTGGGTGTCAAGTTGACAAGGTGTGGACTTGTGATGGTTAATCTTGATTGTCAACATGACTAGATTGAGAAGTTTCTACAAGATTAGTAAAGCACACTTCTGGCTGTGTCTGTGATGGAGTCTCCAAAGAGGATTAACTAAGGGGGGAAGATCTGCCCTGAATGTGGGTGGCACTATCCTATACACTAGGTGCCCCAATGGAATAAAAGGAGAAAAAGGACAAAGTCCACTAGCACAGGCATTCTCTCTGCTTCCTGGCTGTCATGATGTGAACTGTTCTACTCCACTCTGCCCTCCTCATCACGAGACTGAAACTTCTGAAACCATGACACAAAATAAATCATTCCTCCCTTAAGTTGTCTCTCTCAGATATTTGGTCACAGCAACAATGAGGTCTTACCAAGACATAGGCTCAAATGTTCATTTCATGTTAATGCAAAGAGTCACATTTTCTCCTTTCAGACTTTGCCTATGAGGTCAACTCTCAGTATCTACTTAGCAATCTAGCTCTAACCCAGCAACAGAGCAGCAACAAGCCATGATCCCCAGAACCTAGAGGGGCTGACCAAGAAGTCCTCAGGAAGCTGATAGGCGACAAGGAAGGAGAAGTGAGAAGCAGGTGGTGGACTAGCATGGCAGAGTGCAATATTTTGGTTTCATGTCAGTTGAAACAAAACATTACAGGGGAAGTAGAACTACTGTACACATGAGAGGGAACCACAATTAATTGACACAGTCTGTTTATGCTACCTTTCCCTGCCTCAAACATTTGCTATTTCTGCTGTACTGACATGCAGGGCCCGGTTACTTTAGAATGGCATTTAATCACACACAGAGCCAGCTGGGAGCTCCCTGGCCTGACAAAACAGGTTAGACTGGTGCCAGGCCTTGCTGAGATGCCTATATGGGGGGGTCTGTGGCTGCTTTCAACCTCTCTGGAGGATCAAGTCTGTGGCCACCTTGTCTCTCAACTACCTCAGCCTCCAGTCGAGGAGGAGTGCTTGTAACTGTCCTTTGGTGGTTGGGGGAGTTCCCTTCCATTTACATGCCAAACATAGACAATTCATCTCTTACTATCCTTACGTCTTTGGCACCCAAGCAAGCACTTACTATAGGATCTACCTGTGTGCACCACTCCTAATGTAACATCAATTCCTCCCTGGGAATAAGGAGATAATAAAAAGGAAAGAGAGAGGGAAAGGAAAGCAGACCTCTTCCTCTTTCCCTGTTTCCTCTCCACGTGAATTACAGGGCTCCAGAATTTCCACGGTACAGTCAACAGTTGAAATATCATGGAAAATTGATAACATAATGAGATTTGAAGTGGGCGATAAATTGAGTGATTTGAGAAACATGTTGAAATGTCATCACAAACCAGGGCGCTTGGGCGCATGCCTGTAATCCTAACCACTTAGGGGACTAAGGCAGGAGGATGGCGAGTTCCAGACCAGAGGCAGCCTGGACAACTTAAACCCTGCCACAAAATAAAAAAGGGGCTGGGGTGTAGTTCAGTGATAGAGCCCAGCATGTGTGAAGCACTGGGTTCAACCCCCACGTATTGCCAAAAAAAAAAAAAAAAATGCCACCATGAGTGATATAGAATGGAGGCTTGAACACACTATTAGGGAAATTCTCCTTCCACAGTTCAAAAATCAAAAGGCACAAAGGAGTATACAGTGATGTCCCTCTCCCACTCCAATCTCATAGCCACCTAATTCCCCTCTCCCAAGGAAACCCATGTGACTAATCTGTTGCATGTCCTTCCAGATATATTTCATGAGTACCCTCGCTTGTATCATTTAATATTAAAGACACCCTTCTCAGTTTAAAGTATCACTTCAATATCAAAAGGTGGCAGAAATAAGACTTTAAATTTTTTTTTCAAAATAAGAGGATTTGAATTTCACAGTTGAACCCTTTTGTTCATAAAAACTTACTAACATTTAAAAGTGGAATTATTTGCCTCCAGAAATTAAGAGGCATACCTAGCACACAGCAGATACTTCTTAACAAATACTTCCTTGGGTCTTTCTGTCCTTTATTACTCAGAACCAAAAGGGCGGTTACTCACTTCCTCTATTATATTAAGAAAAAAAATCTGATTTTTTACTACTGAAAAAGAGAAGTCTTAAAAAATCTGTACTGCATTCAGTTAAAGGTTCACAGATTTCCTTGACTGTAGTAGTAATTTCACTATGTATACAAAACACTACGTTGTATACCTTAGAGACAATTTTTAAAAGATGGTTAAACTGAGTTTTTGTAAATCAGAGTCACCATCCCAATAATTTTCAGTATATAATGAACAATTAGCTCATAAAATGACATTAGAATTCACTTTGTTGTTGTTGTTAGGTGCCGTAGAGTCGAGTCCCACTCATAGCGACCCTCATAGGGGTTTTCAATGGCTGACTTGGAGGGGCTTAAAATGGAAGACCAAATATCCCTGAGAGAAAAAGACAAATATTTTCTTTATACATTTAAAAGTAACACCAGGATGTGAACATATAAAACAAAATTACACATGCATATTATGAGATGATGTTGCCTTTTCTGAATAACCATAAATTAAACCAGAATTATAACATGGTTGTCCACAAAATAAAACAATACACTGGAGCATGGCCCCAATGACTGAATGGTTGAGGTGAGTTTTTAAAGTATATATCAGCAAAGGAAAATTCCACTGTTGTTTTTAAGCCTTAGGACAAAGGTGACTGAATTCCTAAGAATATGGAGTACTCCTTACAAAATATATTTTTAAATCCCCATTTATTTTCCATGCCCTTGAGCATGTATTTATGGACCTGTCAAATCTACTTCCTATTTCACACTGTCCTTTAAGAATTTGGGTCTAGCACCTATAAAATAAAAACATTCTCATGGCTATGTATATACATTTAAAAAGCAGTCTTCATTTGCAACATGGTTCCGAGTCAATCACCTGAAATGACAACACATTTCAATTCTCCACTCACTACCTGGTCAGGAAACCTCCCACCTTACCTGCCTCCCTGGCATCAGCCATTTGTCACCAAATGACATAAACCACAGAGCTCAAGAATGGTCCAGTATGGAGGCCAAAGTCTGTCCAGAGACCTGTGATTTGTAATAACTAACTCCATTTTAGACCTGGTCATTTCAATTCAAGATCTATTTAGGCCATTACTTCTTCAAAACTAGAGGGCTCTTGACAGCACTTGCCCCTTACACAATTTGTCTGAAAGGGCCTAGTGGCCATGAGCCCTGGCTGTCAACAACTAAGAAGAACCCTGAAAAGCAAGGCCCAGGACCAAGGGTAATTTTCACATTAAAGATTTAAGTGTCTGCTTTCCATTCTCTATCAGGGAACCCTGGATGGAAATTGAGTGGAGAGATCCTTCCAGTAAAGTGATGAAGTAAAATGTTCCCTCTTGGGGAGCAGTCATGAAGTGGATCATCTGTTTCACTGAAGGATGCCAGCGTGAGGTTTAATGCCCCTGAATTAAATTCAAAAATAAAGAAAATTAGGCCCCAGTGTGGAGTCATGGAGGGATAGGGGACACAGAGGAGGAAGAAGGATGACTCAGATCATGGATAACGGTATTATCCATGTCATAACAGGAGATTTGTACTGACCACCATCCATGTAACACAATGTACCATTAAATTCAAAAAAGGATGGTGGCATCAGCCCCATGCTGAAAACAGAAGAGAAAGCTGACTCCAGAATTAAAACCAGTACTTTTCTTCTTAACACACTCAGAAATGTACGTTCAAAGCTGCTCAATGTTACCATTTTAGGAATACAAAAGCTCCTCTTCACTTGAGGGAAGTAAGTGGGTATAACTTCCCACTGGGACATAAAAGCAAGAGGCGTACCCGTCTCCCCGTCTAGGCCTGACATGGTGGTGCTACCACACTGGATCCTGGACCACATTCACCTTTCATAGCACTTCTTGCTCTGACTTTATTAACAAGAGACCTGGCGACAAAGACCTGAGAAGTAAGCACCCACCTAGGCTGCCCACGGATGTGGCAAAAGGCCTGGTCATCTCATACCCAAGCTGAGACACCTTCAGCCCTCATCCTCATCCTTGTCCCCTGGTAAATCACCCACCTCCGGCTGCTGCACAAACACTCTGCAGAGCTGAACTGGGGCAACGGGGAGGGGGGTGATGGTGATGGAGAGGGACTCAGTAGAAAGAGAACGGGGCGGAAGGAACCGGGCCACCCCTTTCATTTTCCTGGGTTCCTGGTGGAGAACCGTCGAAATGGGGTGGAATGCTTTTTTTAATGATAGTAGAAAGCCAGAAAACGCAGACAGTTGACCTTGGGAACCCACACCATCGCTGCGAGAAACGCTGAAGAACCGGGAAACGCTAAAGAATCGAAACACGTTGGCAAGTGAAGGGGGAGCACAGTGCAGCGCCGGGAGGGGCGCAGCGCCGGGAGGAGCGCAGCCACCCCGCCGCGGGAGGAATGTGGGGGTTCGGGGGAGCCGTAGGGGTACCCACCATAGATCATGGCCAGCCCGGTCTCGTGCAGGAAGCGCACCCGGCGGTGCTTGAAGAGCCAGATGGTGAGGATGGTGAGGGTAAGCAGCAGGATGAAGGTGAGCAGGCTCACGCTGTCTTGCCGGTGGCTCTCCTCCGCCTCCTTCTCAGTAGCGAGTTCCTCCATGGCGCTGCTATCCTCGGCCGCCGCCCCAGAGGAGGAGGCCGCGGCCCCGGCACGCAGCCCCCGACCCAGCAGCAACGGCAGCAGCGGCAGCAGAAGCAGCCGTGGCGGCAGCGCCCGGACAGCCCGCCTCGGGCCAGGGCGCGCCGCGTCACCAAGCTCCATGGCCCCAGGGCCGCCGACGCCTCTTCCACGCGGGGACCAGCAGCCTGCGCCGTCGGCGGGTTCCCGCGGCGCAGCCGACCTGCCCTAGTGGCAGTGGCAGCCGCAGCTCCTCCTACTGCTCCCGCCCGGGCTGGGGCTGCGCCCGGAGCCGCGCGGGGGAGGGGCGAGCGCAGTGCGCAGGATCCCCAAGCACCGCCCCCCTCCCGCGCACCTGTTCGTCCCCCCTTCCACCCCCAGCCAAGCCCAGCTGCGAGCTGACCAGGCTGCCTAGGCGGGGTCCGCTGTAGCCTTCTCATCCCCTGGCCCACAGCCGGCCCTGTGCCTCGCTGCGCTCCTCACGCGGTCCTGGCATACCTAGCCAGGCCGTCTGGGGTCGCAGAGCCAGTTCCTGGGCAGTCGCCGCCTTGCCGCCTAAATGAGATGGCAGAGATCGGCTGTTCCTGGCAGAAGCATGAGCTTGGATTCACTCTCTATGCAGGCTTGAGTCCTGTCTCTGGCGCCACTGCGAAGAGTTTGATCTCAAGCCAGTGTGGGCCGAGGGCCCAATAAAGTGGGGGTTCCGCGGGAACTGAGGAGCCACGAAGCCACGTTACCCCCTACACCTCTCTTTCTTCATCTCTCAGATTGCCTTCCATTTCTCAGGACTCCCCAGAATCTGCTACGCTTCATTTAAACTTCTGTTCTAGTCTGATTCAATGTGATGACCGATAAGGGATTCGGCGGAAGGCGTTGAAAACCTCATTCACTGGGGGTAACTAACTTCTCATTCTGGACTGTGCAACTAACCCTCTTAGGGAAGAGGACTGAAATAGAGGGAATTACACACTTGCCATTCTGGGTCGATAGCAGTAGGTGTTTTGTCCTAAGTCCGAGGTGGGGAGAAGGGCATGTTACCCTGATGGACCTTTTGTGTTGACTTCCTGGTGGCCCAGGGAGTCTTTGGTTGAATCTTAGGACCAAGCCCAACTTGATTGACGTAGGGGAGAATGAATTATGAAGAATTATGAAATGGACTCGAGAGGATGAAACCTCTTGGAACAAACTCTTAGGAGCAAGAATTTTCAATCTACCTTGTTCCTCTGGTCAAGGAAGAAAAGAGAGGTCAAAATAATCACTAAATTCCTGGTGCCTAGTACTCAACTCATACATTATTGAATCACTCTGAAAGCCCTCCCAGCTACCCATATTTTCTCTCCCAGAGGAGTCTGCATTTGTAAGAGGATTCACTGAAGACGGTAGGAAAGCTATTCAGAAAAATCCCACCTTCCTGATTCCCAGCTAGGTGAAAATTCTGCCAAGACTGCTTAGTGCCTTCTTCACAGCAGGGAAATCCCTTCATCTAGATTTTAGCCAGTGCCTTTCCCTACTCCTCGAGACTGTCACCCAGCCCCTAAAAAATAAATATATAAAATTCATATACCTTGAAGTTCAATGCAAGTTTCCAATGAAATTGCAAATACTAAAAACATGGATGATCACAGTTATATGACACTGGGAAAATCTGATCTAATTTCAGGAAACTCACTAAAATCCATGTTTGGTGAAAACTGGTCATACTAATGGTAATGTTATCCTCCCTTAAGTTCCCAGAGTCAAGGACAAAACTTCTCTCTGTAGCTCTCACTGAGGGCAATGCCATGAAAGTACAGATTTCTTAGTACTTGCGTCAGATTGTATTTTTTAAAAAATGGCTGCAACCACATTTCCATTTGCAGAAGCTTACCACCCTCCATCAAGAAGTGGCAAGTATGTTCCCTCTCCCTGATGTAGATGGACCTTTGCAACTGTCGCAAAGAATAGAATGTGGCGGTGGAAAGGGTCTGACTTGTGAGGCTGGGTCAGCAAAGTCAGCCTATATCTAGCTCTTATGTCTTTCTTTTCCTTGCTAGCTCTCTCATCTCTACTAACTTTGGAATGCTGAGTCTCTATGTAAGAACTCCAGCTACTAGCTACCTTAAAGATGCCACTCTAGAGAAATTAGGTAGGGAAACCATCTAGCAACAGAGGCAGATACCAAATGAGCCCTAACTTTTTGAGTATTCTCAGACCAATGGCACACATGTGATTGAGTGAGCATTCAAATTATTTCATTCCCAATCACCATTTTGCTGTGAACATATGAGAGAACTCAAATAAGAACCACCTAGATGAGCCTATTCAGTGCCTGAACCTGAAAGATAATGAAATGAACAGTGCTATTTTAAGTTATAGTACTAAATTTAAGGATGATTTCTTCCACAGCAATAGATAATTAGAAGAATTGTTGTTAGATGCCGTCAAATCATGTCTGACTCATAGCGACCCTTATAATGTTTTCAATGGCTGGTTGTTTCAGGATTGTCTCGAGTAGAATGTCATGTCCTTTCTCCCATTTTTGTGGTGCTGGGACTGGAACTTGGGACCTCAGAGACTGCAGAGCGGCAGTCTACCAACTGAGCTAAATCCCAGCCCAATTAGAAGAATAATTATCATATAAAGTAGTTGTCTCAGGTAAAACATGAAAAGCCCCTCCTGACTGTTCACAAATATGTACAAAGAAAACACTCACTTATCTATACATATTTATATATACAAAGTTATACAATACAGAGGTGCTGATTCCAATTAACACAGAATAATCACACTCAATCTATTCTCACTGGGCATAGTGGTGCACACTGTCAGTCCCAGCGACATAAGAGGCTGAGGTGGGAGAATTGCTTGAGTCTTGGAGTTCGAAGCCAGCCTGGACAACACAGTGAGTCCTCGGCTCAAAAACTAACCATCATCATCATCATCATCATCACCACCATCATCATCATCTGAACAGAATGATTACAGCATTCTGAAAAGTAAATTGTGCCAGATAACATTATGAAGAACACCATAATTTGAAGTAAAACTGAACTGGTAAGTGAATTCATCATTTTTTTACTTCTAGTCTCTGCTCAAGGCAACCCAAAACCCTGAAGGGAGAACATCGGCATGGACAGAGAGCTCCAGGAAGAGCAGGAAATAGATGTCCTAATGTTCAGAGAAAGCAGGAAAAGTGCCACTTTTTTTTCTTCATTCCCTCACATCTTAGCCAATAAGCAATCCCACTGTGGCAGCTGAGTCAGTGACATTGAAGGAAGCAGTACCCTCAAGTGTTCAAAATGCCAAAAGCTTGGAGAACCTTCTTCTCTGGTTAGAGTGGCTGTGGTCTCACGACAATGGAGGCAAACCTCCAATGGTATTTCTCTCTCATAATTATTTCCTCCTCCACCCCTCCAGCTGCTGCTTCTCCTGGAGCATAGGCAAAGTTGCAGGAAGTAGATGGCAGAAAGAGTAAATAAAGACTGAGATTTCTTGGCAGTAGATAAAGGAACTCCAAGGAACTACAAAGTACCAGGTGGATTATAGAGAGGGAAAAGCTCAGAAAAACAACCCCATAAAGTTGTTTATGATGAACTTTTAGGTTCACTCCAATCTGAACATGGATCTGATCCTAAACAGCATACCAAATGTTGTAATAATAGAACTGACAAAGATCGCCATCCAGGTCCTAGACTAGCTACCTGATGAACAGATATGGACAGATCTGAATAGTATACAAAAGTTTTGAAAACTGAATTGACTTTCGAGCCACAATCCACAAAAAGCAGGTCAGAACTTGGGATCTAGACCCAATCATGTCAGTTATAGGCTACAACAAAAATGTAAATATTCCTTCATAGGATATAAGGTCCTTAATATAATGTTCAAACTGTCCAGGATAAAACACCAAATTATTCAGCACCTGAAGAACCATGAAAATTTCAGGTGCAGTGGGAAAAGGCAATTAATAGACACCAATCCTGAGATGGGGCTGGGATGTAGCTCAGTTGGTAGAGCACTGTGCTGCAGTCTCTGAGGTCCCGAGTTCAATTCCCAGCACCGCAAAAATGGGAGAAGGACCTGGCAATCCACTCCCAAGGCAATCCCGAAACAGTCTGCCATTGAAAACCCTATGAAGGTCGCTATGAGTCGGATACCGACTCGACGGCAACTAACAACAACAACAACTAACAACAATCCTGAGATGACAAAGATGTTGAAATTACCTGAAAAAAAAAGATTAAAGCAACTATTATAAAAATGTTCCAACAAGCAAGGACAAATAATCTTTAAATAAATGTAAAGATTAGAAGTTTCAGCAAAGGAGTAAAATATAAAAGAAGGATCAAATAGAAATTTTAAATCTGAAAAACACAATAACTGAATTCTTTTCATATATTGTCACTTGATATTTGTCATTCATTGATATGTTTAGGCTCTTTTTT
>VMDO01032693.1:0-18707 GCA_007922755.1 Pedetes capensis | reverse complement strand
CAGTGGCATCATATGGTTGTGAAAGCTGGACATTGAACAAGAGAGACAGAAAAAGAATTGATGCTTTTGAATTGTGGTGCTGGGGACGTCTATTGAATATACCATGGACTGCCAAAAGAACCAACAGATCTGTCCTAGAAGAAGTACAACCAGAGTGCTCTTTGGAAGCAAAAATGGCCAGACTGCGTCTTACATATTTCGGACATGTAGTCAGGAGAGAACAATCCCTGGAGAAGGACATCATGTTTGGAAGAGTGGCAGGTCAACGCAAAAGAGGAATGCCCTCCACCAGATGGATTGACACGATGTCTGCAACAATGGGTTTAAACATAAATAAGATTGTTTGCCTGGCACAGAATCGGCAAGTGTTTCGATCTGCTGTCCATAGGGTCACTATGAGTTGGACTCGACTCGACGGCACCTAACAACAACAACAACAACAACAATAAAAAAAAGAGTATATGCTGTTTCTACACATCCATATGATATTTAATATCATTTGCATTACTAAAACATAAATTAAATTTAAAACAAAAGTCAATTTCTATCTTTTTGTCTTTTTGTTTTTTTGTCCCAGTTGAAATCAATGACAAATATTAAGTCCAAGTTCATATAATTATAAAGTATAAGCTGTTTCTTGATGTCTCAGTACATTTTTCGCAGACTCCAAAATGCACATGCTTTTGAGAGGTGTAAAAGTAACTGCTGTAGTTGTTTGTTTTTCTTGTTAGGTGCCGCCAAGTCGGTATCCGACTCATAGCGACCCTCTGTACAACAGGGGAAACACTATTGTCAGTGCTTCTCTCCTGTTCATAGGGTTTTCAATGGCAGTTTCATTTTTGGGAGGGGGTTGCCAGGTCCTTCTCCCAAGCTGTAGTTGTTTAGTATAAAGAAAAAAACTCAATATCACATATATGGTGGCTGTAATATTTTACACTAATCATTATGCTTATCACTTTTTCTAACTTGAGAAAACTACAATGTGAATTTGCTAGAAATCCACTTCAAAGATGACAGTTATGGCTCAAAGGAAAAAAAAACTTCTCTGCAGATTATTTTGGTATACGAGAAGGTATAACAAAAATAAGCAAATGAAAGGGAAAGTTGAAAGACCAAGACATTAATTCATTTTTTTAGAAGAGAACTGAAACAGTTATTTCTGGGGAGCTGAGATGGGATTTTCTGGAAGCCACACAGTGTCCACTGCTCAGTGTTGTGAACAGGCTTATGTCTGTGGAGTAAATATAGCCATGACTTGCAGAGGATCAGAAGCAATTGGTAAAGCTCAAATACCCATCTATTTGGAATGCAGCTTTTGAGTATACACTAGAGGATAACAAGCTCTCACTGACATTCCAGAGAAGAAGGTGTCCTGGAGAAGTCACAGGCACACTTGATTTTGTGAATGTTGTTAAGTGGAGTGCTTTGATCAGAAAATGAAAGGTGGAGAGTCTTTCATCAGAAGAAAGAAACCTTATGGAAGTTACAGTATATAAATAGCTAATCTGGCAACTTTCACAAAGAATAGCTTAAATGGATCCAAATTTAGTAGTTCATTATTTCCTCCATACTTAACCAACAAGGTCATTCTTTTCAGTAATTTATTCAGACTTATTCAAATTTAGTTCATTTTCATAATATATTTTAAACTCTTTCAAAGTAAAGTAGGAAACTCTCATTTCCATAATTTTTAACAGAGTAATGTTTGGAAAAGCAGTTTATTTCTTAACAGATATTACTAGGAATGTGTAAAACATTGAGCATCAGCAGGAGGCTTGGATCAATGTTGCAGATAGATAACCTGAAGCAAATGTCTTGTCTAAGCAGAATATATTTTTAATTAAGTATAATTCACTTAACCTAGACTCACCATTTAAATCATTTTAAAGTATACCATATCAATGCTTTATAGTATGTTCAAAATGTACCACTGTCTGACTCCAATCACCTCCCAAAAGAAAACACTATCAAGTGGTCATTCCCCATTTCCTCCTCCTCCTCTCAGCTCTTGAGAGTACTTTGAACTTGCCTATTCTCTGCATTTGCCTGTCTCAAGATTTGCTTATACTTCATATAAACAAAATCATACATTATGTGACCTTTTGTTTCTGGTTTCTTCCACTTACCATAAGTAAAAGTTTCCAATGTTCATTGCTGTTGCAGTATGTATAAATACTTCATCCCTTTTTATGCCTTAATAATATCCCACTGCATGGGTATATTGCATTTATTTTTATCCATTCATCATTTGATGAATATTTTGGTTGTTCTACATTTCAGTTGCTGTGAATATTGCTGGTTTGAACACTCATATACAAATATTTGTTTGAACACCTGTTTTTAATTCTCTTGGAAATATACTGAGAAATGAAATTGCTGGATTTTGTGGTAACTCTGCTTGACTTTTTAAGAAGTGCCAAACTGTTTCCTACAGTGCCTGTACCATTTTATATTATGCTCCTGCCAGTAATGTATGAAGATTTCCATTTCTCCACATCCTCACCATCATCTATTATTTCCTATTTCATTATAGTTCTTCTATTGGGAGTGAATTGGTAGCTCATTATAGTTTCGATTTGCATTTCCCTGAGGACTAATAGTGTTGAGCATTTTCCATATGTTTATTGGCCATTTGTAGAATTTCTTAGGAGACATATTTGTTGAAGTCCTTTACTCATTTTTCAATTTGGTTGAATGTTGATTTGTTGTTGAGTTGTAAGAGCTGTTTTCATATTCTGGATACTAGACTCCAAGCAGATATAAGATTGGCGAATATTTTCTCTCATTCTAAAGGCAATCACTTCACTTTCTTAATAATGTCCTTTTTTGCACAAGTTTTTTAATTTGGGTGCAATAAAATTTATCTTTTTTTCCTTTTTCTACATTCACTTTTGGAATTTATGAAGGCATTGCCTAATCTAAAATCACAACGATTTATCACACTGAATTTTGTATAGTGGGTTTGTATCCTGCAACCTTGTTAAACTTATTTCTCTGACTGTGTGTGTGTATGTGTATTCTTCAGGGTTATCTATATATAAGACTATACTATCTAGGAATAAAGGTCATTTAAATTCTTTCTCGGGCTGGGATTTAGCTCAGTTGGTAGAGCACCACTCTGCAGTCTCTGAGGTCCTGAGTTTGATTCCCAGCACCGCAAAAATGGGAGAAGGACTTGGCAACCCACTCCCAAGGCAATCCCGAAACAAAATCTGCCATTGAAAACCCTATGAGGGTTGCTAGGAGTCGGACACGACTCCACGGCACCTAACAACAACAACAACAAATTCTTTCTCAGCAATCTAGAAGGCTTTTATTTTTTTACTTACTAAATTACTCTGGCTAAATTAGTATAATAAAGTGGGAAATATGGATATTCTTGCCATGTGCTTGACCACAGAGGTAGGTTTTCAGTCTCAATATTAAATATGTTGTTTGTGAACCTTTCATAGCTGTTGTCATAGGCCTTTCATAGATAGCCTTTATCAGATTGAGGGAGATTCTTCTATTGCTAGTTTGAATATTTTCATCATAAGAGGGCATCATATTTTTTCAACTCTTGATTGTGTGTATGGGAAGAGTTGACCATGAATTTTTTTTTTCATCCTATTAATATGGTTTGGGAGACGGACCCAGCAACCCACTCCCAGAAATCAGTCAGCCATTGAAAACCCTATGAACAGCGGAGAAGCACTGACATGTGTTTCCCCTGTTGTATGTAGGGTCGCTATTGGTCGGATACTGACTCAACGGCACCTAACAACAACAACAACAACAACATTAATATGGTGTATTAAAACTGATTATTTTTCTTATGCTGAATAACACATTCAAGAGATAAATTCCATTTGGTCATGATGTGGGTAATTATTTTGATGTGCTACTACATTTAGTTTTCTAGTATTTTGTTGAGGATTTTTTGAAACAATATTTATACAGGATATTAGTGTGTCATTTTATTTTTTTTGTGATTCTTGTCTGGGTTTGATATCTTTTCTGAATTTAATAATTTGCATCTTCTGTATTTTTTATTGATAAGCCTAGCTAAAAGTTTGTCAGTTTCATTGATCATTTAAAGAATTGGCATTTGGTTTTATTGATTGCTCTCTATTGTTCTATTAATCTTTTCAATTTCCTTTCTGCTGTTTTCTTTGGGTTTAGTTTGCTCTTATTTTTCTAGTTTCTTAAGGTGGCAGATTAGATTATTGTTTTAAATTTTTTTCTTCTTTTTAAACATAGGTGGTTTTAGCTATAATTTTTCAGCTGAACAGAGTATATTCATTTGAATATGTTCCATCCCCACCAAAACTTCAAGCTTGATCTCCAACATAACAATGTTGAGAGGTGGCAATGTCTTTAAGAGGCATTTGAGAGCATAAGAAAATCTGTCCTCATAAAGAGATTAAGGTAATTCTCTAAGGCTGGGGTAGTTATTATGAAAGTAGATTAGTATAAACTAAGCCATATTGGTCTGTATAGTGTAGCAGAGTCCACTGTAGAATAGCAACAAGGGAAGACCATGTTCCCTACATCATGGAGTTACGTACTATCCTAGTCTTAGATTATCTATCTCTGCAACTTCTCTATGTGAGTAAGCCACTGTTTGTTGTTGCTATTGTTACTGTTTTTATTTTTGTTTATGCTAATAAGGTGATGCTTAGTAATCCCTTATACAGTTTATATTAATGAGTTGAATTAGGATATGGTTACAAGAAGTTCCAAGCATATTATTAGAGGGGTGGAGCTTTGGGTTTATGATATCAGCCTAATACCTAGTGAGGAGAGAGAGGCTAGAGATTGAGGATCAAAGCCAATGAGTCAGTCAACTGTGCCTATACAATAGAGTCCCAATAAAATCTGTGAACACTGTAGCTCAAGTGAGCTTCTTTGGTCATCAGTACTCTTGAGTACTGCCACACATTGAAGTTCTCCAAGGATATAATATCTAGTATTTCACTGAGAGAGGACAATAGAAGTTCATGTTTGAGCCCTTCCCAGATTTCATCCTCTGAGGCTCTCCCTTTGGATAGTTCTGATTCCCCTTGGCTATAATAAAACCATAAGCATAATACAGCACTTTCCTAAATTTTGGTGAGTCATTCTAGCAAATCAAATATAAGAGATAGTAGGCCCTCCTACTTCTGTAGCAAGCTAGCCAGAAATGAAGGTGGCCTGGGGAGCCCCAAACTTGCAGCTAGTGCAGAGAATAAAGGATGTTTTCCAGAGGAGCTGTAAAGTTGTGAAGTTTGGTTCAAATCTAGGTAGTTGGTGTCAGAAGTCATTGCAAGACATAAGAAATTTAGTTGTTTCTCTCTTCATTCCTTCCATGACATCAGCTGTGGGAGGCAGAGATTTTGCTCTGGGCTTGATTCCTCCCCTATCCAATGCAAACTGCCTAGCCTTGCCCACATCATGTTTATCTCTTCATCTCTTTGGATCATGGAGCGACACTGAAAAAGATCATTGTAATAAATACCAGAATTTTGCTTTTTAAAAGTAAAGAGGAAATGTAGCAGTAGCTTAATTTGATTTGAGATTGTATTAACTGTGTAGCAGTTAAGAACAACAGACTCCTTATTTTAAAGGACAAACATCTAAAATAGCAATGTGAACAATCTCATGAAAGATCTTAACTTCAGAAAAAAATTGCACTAGTTCTGAAACAGTTTTATTTTTGCCAACATAATTCATAACACTCAAGAGTAAAATCCCAAATTACTTTCAAAACAAGTCCTAATTTTGAACCATATTATTGGGGAATAAAACTCATATAAAAGTAAGGCTTATGTCTGTGGAGTAAATATAGCCATGACTTGCTAACTCAGCTCAGTTATTTTCATAGATGATTATTTTAATTAGTTATATTTTCTTTGTCCATTTATCCATTTTTCTCCTTTAGAACATTCCCATAAGAGATTTCTGTGATCCTCAGAAAATCAAGCTATTTGTTTATTAACTTAGAAAATATTTATTAAAGTGATTGTCAAATGTATTTGCTAGTGAGTTTCCCAGAATATATTTATCATGTATTTCAGATATTGCTCCCATTAGCATTCATATTTTATTTCCAAGTGTTTGTAAACATAATTACCACAAAATTCATTGCTCTGACAGTGTTCTGGCAAAGTAATATGTTATTTATTAAGAAATTCCTTGGAGTTGAGGTGTCATTAAAGATGGGAAATAAGGAAGTGCCAAGTGCCTAATCCAAGGAATTTGTGGATTCTTCACAAATTTTATTTCATACCACGGGTCCCTGCCAGGAACACCTGCTATAGAGAATGGTGCCTGATTCACAGGCGAGAGGATCCTTTAGGTCTAACTTTTGTTGCAATAGAGTCATTATATATCAGACCCAACTTGACGGCACCTCACAACAAAAAGGCCATGCAAGGAGTGAGGATCTGGCTTACAAAGTCTAAGCTGCTGGACTCTGTCAGGCCCAAGCAGGGATGCAAATGTGCAGCAACCCCAGAGCTCTGATGACGTTTTACCTGCTCTGGCATCCCAGGATCAGAGAGATGGTTGATGGTGGCTATGTAGTTTTAGTCCCTAAGACTTCCTTATGAACTTCTCATACTCATCCTTTACTTGATTTTAAATGGTATCACTGCCTTTTAAACGTTGTATCCTGACTCTGAATTTCTGACTAACCATCTCACCTATCACAAGTTGCTGGCACATCACTGTCAACTCCATACTCAGAGTTTTGGGCTAACCCACTCTAAACACTATTCTGATCACAATCACATCACTTCAGGCAGAATCAAACCTAAAATCACTTGGGTGATTTCTAGACATCTTGAGGTTGATTTTTTTTTTTTTTTTTTTGGACAGTCTCATTAGTCATCCGAGGCTGGCCTTGAATTTGCAATCCTCCCATCTCGGCCTCCTGAGAGCTGGGATTACAAGTATGTGCCACCCCACCTGGCTGAAGTTGAATTTTTATTTTATTTTTATTTAGCATTTATAAAGATTTTTGTGCCAGGTACAATATTACATACTGTACAATAGTAATTCATAATGCCTAAGATTTAGTTCTGTGATAATCATTTCAAATATATCTATGAGACAACTAAAGTACACGAAGTTCAATTAAAATGTCCATTGTCCATCAGCTAGCAAGTGACAGAGTTGGATTCAGACTCTAATAATGGAACCTCAGATTTCTGAATTGCTTTGCTGTGCTGTGTCATCACTCCGGAATTTGATGTATTCAACTGTCTTAAAGTATTGTGCTCTATTATTTATATTTGTACAAATAACTCACCTTATGTATCATCTAATGATTTTTGGAACACTCTTAAAAAGTCATTATGCCATGTCAAGCAATGTTTTATTTGGTATGGAATGATTAAATACTTCTATGTTAACAATTTTATAAAAACTCATTCATTTAGCATTGCATGTGATCACAGATCAACAGTTTTTCATGTCTGAGTTTATGGTTAGAGAAATCAATAAGGTTTTTTTCTTGTGGGATTCATTTGGAAAGAAATCATAGAATTTTAAGTTTTTAAAGCTGTGTTTCCAGCCAGGAATAGTGGTGCACACCTATAATCCCAGCACTGAGGAGGCTGAGATAGGAAGATTGTGAGTTCCTGGCCAGCTTGGGCTACATGATAACATTGTCTCAAAAAATCAAAACAAACAAACAAACAAACAAAGCAAAAACAACAAAACCTGTATTTTTCTTATATTTTATATGTCCCCATATGTGTATTCCAGAGGAGCATAAGATATGTAAAAATGTATCACTATTTCTCAAGCTCTTCTTACTCTTCTGTTCTCTCCAATTTCTTATGGTATTATTACTTCAAAAATATCAATACCTAGGCTCAAAACCTATTTTTTTGGCAGTAATGAGTGCCTTAACCCAAGGCCTTGTGCATATTTTTTGCAAGGGCTCTACCACTGAGCTGCACCACTAGCCCCTTTTTCATTTTTTGTCTTGAGACAAGCTTTCACTAAATTACACAGGCTTCCTCTGGTCTCAAACTCATAATCCTCCTGTCTCCATCTCCTGAATCACTGGGAGATTATAGGGATGTAAAACCATACCTGGAGTTTTTCCTTTGTTTTAATTTCTTTTGTTGTTGTTATTCAGTTCTGAGAATTGAACCCAGGTCCTTGCACATGCTAGGTAAGTGATCTATCCCTGAGCTATATTACTGACCCAATTTAAAACTTCATTCAAATCTGGACTCATGAATATTTTCTCTGATTACTTGGCCTCAGATTATGTCATTAAAGAACATTGTGTTCTGTCTATTTACTTTGAATACAAAGCATCTCAAAACTCTATTCTGAAATTGAATTTGTCATTTAAATTATTTGTTTGTTTATCTGTTGAGACAAGGTCTTACTGTGTATCCTAGGCTGGTCTCAAACTCATGATCCTGCCTCAGCCTCCTAAGTGCTGGGACTATACACATACACAACCACTCCTGGCTATGTTTTCACTCATTCTTCTTGTTGACTTCCTTATTATACAGATGGCCTCTAACTTGTGGTGGTTCAACTGAAGATTTTCCTACTTTACAATGGTGCAAATGTGATACACATTCAGTAGAATTTGAATTTTGATCTTTTCCCGGGCTACCAATATGTAGGGTAAACAACCTACACTACTGTCGGGCACTGGAAATATGCCAGTCAATAACAATGATAATAACAACAACAACAACAACAATAGTAATAATGATTGTGCTCTGATGTAGCTTACATTTTAGTGAGGAAAGACTGAGGACAGACTCATTACTGAGACTATGGAACAAGACAGTGTCATCTTAGAGCTCCCCAGCTTAGTTTAGCTGCTGTGGCCTGGGAAGGCTCCAGAAGAACCAGCACGATGGAACACAATGCCAGTGACCACATAAAGCACACTCCATACCAAGTCCAAGGCAAGTATGACCCCTGTGTGGTGAGGAATGGTGGGAGACAGGGAAGGGGGATGGAACATGGTCACCCATAGAAAAAGAGAGTGAGGGTTCGGAAGACATGGGGATCAGATCACAGACGGCCTTGGGGATCAGGGGAAAGAATTAAGACCTTTTTCAAATACAATGGAAATCTACTTGTGTTTTGAGCAAGCCAATACCAATTGCATTTCCATTTTTAAAAATTTGTCTATAGTGTGAAGAAATTTTGTAGGGGTTTATTTAAACAGACCTCAAAGTTTTGTGCCCTCCCTGCTACGCTTTCTAAGGCAAGGAAACAAAAAGTACCCTGAATAGTGAAATCAGTCAGAGGCACATCTCTGATTCATGTTCAGATATGTTTAATCAAAAGCCTCTGATCTTTAATAAAAATGGCCTTAATACTGTCTTAAATTAATTGCTTATTCTACATCTGTTATTCAGCTTTATGGTGGCACATGCCTGTAATCCCAGTACTTGGAGGCTGAGGCAGGAGCATAAAGAGTTCAAGACCAGCCAGGATGCATAGTAAGACCCTATCTTGAAAAAGAAAAACAAAATAAAACAACCAAAAAAAACAAAAAAGACAGCATTTATCTTTTATCATAGCATTGGAAAATCTCTTTACCCAAATTGTGTAGAAATGTGTGCAATTGAGAAGAAAAAAACCCTTTCAGTGTCTCGGTACCTCTGGGAATTGTGGTAGCACATCCCTGCATCTAGGGACTCAGGTGACACTAATGTAGGATCTAAAAACCTACCAATCGGTAATGAAATGTCTATCTCACTAATCTGATTAACAAAAGTCAGCTAAATCAAATTTTCCTGGAACACTAGCAATACTGATAAATATTCAAACAATGTCCAGGTGTGGTGGCACATATCTGTAAACCCAGAGACTTGGAGGCTGAGGCAGGAGGATTGCAAGTTTAAGTCCAGAGGCACCATGAATAATTTAGCAAGACCATGTCTCAAATTAAAATATAAAAATGGGTTGGTGGTACTGCTTAATGGTAGAGCACTTGCAAAATATATGTAAGGCCCTGGATTCAACCCCTAAGTCCCCCTCCAAAAATAATAAATAAATAAGTAAATATTAAGACAACATCGTTTCCTATTTTTACTGTTTTCTTTCACATTTCCATTTATCCTTATTGTCCTTTGATAGTTCCTGTAGATAGACTATAGTGAATTTGCCACTAAAATGATGTCTTATGAATATTAATGCCACGTAATACAAAAGCATTCACCATTACAGTATTCAGCTTTTCTGAACTACTTAACACAATTACTATAACATTGATGTATTTGGGACTACTGTGCTTGTATCACTAGAGTCACTTTAAAATGAGATATTCTTTTCAAGAGACTCTCAGA
Organism: Pedetes capensis; assembly: GCA_007922755.1. NCBI lineage: Eukaryota > Metazoa > Chordata > Mammalia > Rodentia > Pedetidae > Pedetes > Pedetes capensis. The sequence continues at coordinate 8,412 of VMDO01032693.1, read as the reverse complement.
CAAAAGGGGAAATAGAGAGTTAAGAGTCTAGAAAACAACATTAGCTTTCTTTACTTGCTCTGTGGCAAATAGAATTAAGTTGAGATATTTCAGGGAGGAAAATTTTAGAGAATTCCACTTTTTCTTTACCTTTCTTATCTCTAGGAGCAAAGGCAACAGGTATTTCAGCTCTTTCCTGTGGTATTTTTCCATTGTATTGTCGCCCATTTGGGAAATGATCCAACATAAAAGTGACTGGTGGATCCAGCACCCTTAATACAACTTGACCATGGCTCTGCAAAAAGTGCCCTGCATTCCTTCCTAGAGCTACTAGATGAAATGCATTCTCATGATTAACTGCAGGTAACAATTTATACATTTCCTCTATGGACAGAAATGTGAGAGGTAATATCCAAAACTCATTTAAAAGGCAGGCACATCACGCCTACGTAGTTTTGCTGTTTGGAATATCACACAGCTTCAGGAATATTGATTCCACAATTGGTGCTTCCCCACCACAATCTAAGCCCTGGCCTTGTGCCTGGTGGCCAATGTCTGCTCCATGTCTATCAGGAGGAGATCCCCATGAGAAAATTGTAACCATTCCTGCCTACTAATCTATGTTGGTATTTCCTCAAGAGAAGGGCAAATGAGATTTTGATCACTTCCTTCACAAGCAGTTCTTTGCTGTATGCAAAATTTCCCAGCTCTTTCCTAGCAAATCGTGAGTTTTTCTGTATTCCAGGAAGAAATGAAGGGGAGACAGTCAACAACCTTTGCCAACCACTAAAACTGATCACACCTATTTAAAACTACTATTAAATTAATGGATTTTATTAAAAACTTTTTGATGAAATACTTGCTGGAAACAAATATTTTTCAGAAAGTCTGCTCCTGTTCTTTTTCCATATTAATTTTTCCAAGAGCATTTCAAAAGGAAATATTCTTCTCCAAATAATTCTACATTCACGTTTTTTTCATTCTCCTTATATTAAATAGAGTGACCATAATTGGAAAATGTTAGGGAAGAGTAATAAAAACTATTTAGAAAATTAGCATAAATTTCCAATATCAATGTAAATCTTTAAAACATGAAAACATATCTATCTTTAGCCCAACTTTTGTAATTTTATATAGAAAATGGTTTAAGTTTTATTCCCTTGAGTATATATATTGAAACCATAATTTTTTTACTTGAAAAGATTTCACATTTGAGTATTTCCTCTTTTTAATTTTTTTTGAAAATATATCGTAAACTCCTTAATTGAATATTTTCTACTTTCACAGTTTTTGAGGTCATTCTCATAGTTTGGTCAACAGAAATAAAATAGATTCATTGAGTCAAAAAAGTTTGAAAGATTGTACTGACAGATAAAATCACATAAATTTCTTAGGAATCTATGGCTTTTCTTTGCTACATAAACTTAGAATAGTTGTTTATGAAAATATTTTGAAAGAATGGAAAATCTTGAGATAATCTCACACTATGAGATGAAGTAATTTCAATTTTACTAAAAAAATTGAGAAATTCAAGAAAAAGTTTATCATTGCAGAAATATGGCTAACAAACCCTTGCTCAAAGTAGCCAGTCTCATGAACACGGGGTCCAGATTGCACCGGCATTTGCATTTTAGCACCCTTTATTTCTCAACTGTCCACTTAGGAAAGAGTCATATTTTTGTTTTAAGCCACAGAGTACAAAAGACTTTAAAATACACATTTTCAGTAAAAATAGGTCCATGCACCCTCTATTCAACTTTCTGAATGCAGATCCCGTCATTGATTCCAGGGTCCCTGACTCTGCCCTCTGATGACAGCATCAGTAAGAGGCTTCCTATCAATCAAAGGTATTTTCTGGGATGGTTGGTATGAAAGCTGAAGCAAAGAGATATTTTCACAAATTTAATCTTTGGTGGGGCTCCTTACTATATTTGCTTTCTTTTTCATATTGAGGGTCACTGTTAATTTCATGTCTAAAATTTATTCTGCTCCAACATAATGCATGTGAAAACCTCTGATACAAGCAATGGAAAGATGATAAAATGTTTTAAGCATGAGGATCAGATGATCAGATTTATAATTTACAAAGTATGTTAACAATAGCTTGGCAAATGGTTTGTAATCTAGAGCCAGGACAACCAATAATGATACTATTTGTAACAGTCTAAAGGTCAGAGTCTGAACGGATAGTCTATGAACAGTGAGAACAGGGCTGAATTTAAGAAAGAATTTGCTAGAATTTGATGACTGATTAGATATATGGGGTGAAGGGATAAATTTAGAGAGGGTAATTCCCAATTCTCTCAATTTTCTATTTGCTGAATTTGATAGTACAGAATTAAGCAAGGGAGGAAATGCATGAGGAGGAGGAAGGCAATTACAATTGGAGAAATCAAGCAAGAGACAAGAGATATGTAAACTAATGAGATAAGACAGGGCTGGAAATGGTGATACTGGAGCTAGCAGCATTCACTTTACCTAAACCCGTGGAAGCTGAAACAATCACTCAGGAAGGGTGGACAGAGACATGCAGCAGTGCTGAAGCTTGAAATTTAGCAAACCTATTCCTAGCATACGGCTGGGATATAAGTAGGGTGCTGCTCTGCACTCTCTGAAGCCCTGGGTTCAATCCCCAGCACCACAAAAATGGAAAAGGACCTGGAAGCCCACTCTGGATACAATCCCAAAAGAAGCTGCTGTTGAAAACCCTATGAATAACAGAGAACACTGACATAGCACTGGGCATGGCATAGTGTTGGGGAGTGTTTCATTCTGTTGCACATAGGGAAGCTATGAGTACAACTTGTCTCCATGACACCTAACAACAGCAACATTCCCAGCACGTGGATGTTTGAACACCTTTGAAGTAGAATGATGAGGGACAGATCTATTATAGTCTACTGTAGGAGGAAATAAAAATAGCACTGCAAAGCCCTGGTTCTAAGGGCATGCACTTTTCTAGATGCAATTTTAGTTTTGCTGAATTCTATTCCTTAGACCATCCTCAGGCCCAGTTCTGTTCCATCTGTGCTCAGTAAATAAATGGTTAGGAAGAAGAAATAATCTAAAGGGACAAAAAGGAAGGCTAGAGAAGCTATACCTTCAATGTGACCAAAGAACAAAGATCAGGGATTGGTAAAGTTGAAAAATAGACTAGTCTGAGAGAACTATAACAAAAGTATAAGATTTCAGAGGTATAATTTGCATTTAAATGAAAAGTCTGTGGTGTGGCCCTTTCAGAAAAAGACTGAAGCTAAAGAGAGATAAAATTTGTTTGATCTGAAGGGGTCAAAGTCCTGAAATTCAGGATGTGAGGTGGTTATCTACATAAACATTGTAATCATATAGCTAATTTGAAGTTAGAGTGACAGATAAAACAGTGAATTGGGCATGCAGAGCAATCAATTAATGTGAACCAATTGCATTGATCAGTGAGGAAAAAATGGGTAGATGGCATGAGATGCATTGCTGGGGCAGAAGAACAATACTCTAAAACTTTGCTGTCCACAGTGGTAGTCATGAGCATCACATGGCTATCTAATATTTAAAATGTAGGTAGTCTGAATTGTAAAGGGGCTGGGATTTAGCTCAGTTGGTAAAGCCCTGCACTGCAGTCTCTGAGGTCTCGAGTTCAATACCCAGCACCGCAAAAATGGGAGAAGGGCCTGGCAATCCACTCCCAAGGCAATCCCGAAACAGTCAGCCATTGAAAACCCTATGAGCGTCACTATGAATGGGATACCGACTCGACGGCACCTAACAACAACAACAACAAACAACAACATAATTGTAAAATACACATCAGATATTAAAAAATTAGTGCAATCAAAAAGACTGTAAAATAAGTATGCTATTAAAAATTTTATATTGATTGCAAATTGAAATGAAAATATCTTGGATATGTTGGATAAAATAAATCATTAAAATTGATTTCACCTACTGTTTTTACTTCTCTTTAAGATGGCTATGAGAAAATTTTAAATTTAAAATCACCCATGTGACCTAACTTTGTGACATATTTCTGTGGGCAGGACTGTTATAAGGTTTAAATAATTTAGACATTCACTCTTTGTCTTTTCTTCCCAATGAGCATTGTTGTTGTTAGGTTCCATCCAGTCAGGTTGGATTCATAGTGACCTTGATAAGGTTTTCGTAGGCTGATTGTTTCAGGATTGCTTCAGGAGTGGATTACCACATCCTTCTCACATTTTTGCAGTGGTAGGGATTGAACCCAGAGCATCAGAGACTACAGAGTGACACTCTACCACCTGGGCTAATTTGCTTCAGGAGTGGATTGCCACATCCTTCTCCGACTTTTGCAGTGCTGAGGATTGAACCCCGGGTCCTCTGAGAGTGCACAGTAGCACTCTACCAACTGAGCTAAACCCCAGCCCAATGAGCATTGGTACATGAAAAAAGAAAAGGCTATGTATTTTTATGGTCTTGATATGTTGGATTACAATACAGTAACAAAAAAAAATTACTTAAAGTAAAGGAGTACTGATGGAATAGAATATTGGATAAAGTTCAGCCCCGTATTTTCCTAGATTCTGGATTTAGGTTGGTATGAAAGTACAAAATTTGGTAGTGAAAAGATAATTGACACAATTCTGCTAACCCTAGTCTCTGCCTTTTCCAAACAACTCCCCAAATAAATTCCAACTTAGATTCTTTCTCATCTGGAAAGGGGACATCAGGCTGGGTCACAGACCATGTTATAGGTAATATTACTTATTAATTTGAGATAATTAAAAAGCTAAAAATTTAAATATGTATTACTAAATAAACAGTCCCTAATGTACTCTTCCCCCATGTGGCTGTCAGCTTGTCATGCTGTGGGGGCTTGCATGTTTCTGTGATGCTAAAAGCCACGCCACTGTATTTCAGATACCAGCAGGGCCACCTACAGTGGACAGGTTTAAGCTTAACTTCCAGTTTAAGATAGACCAGGGAAAAGGACCTGGTAGCCCATGACTCAAAATAAGAAACACAGTGATTGCAACAATGGGCTCAAACAACAACAAAAATCGTGTGTATAGCACACTGCAGGGTAGCGTTTTCTTCTGCTATACTTAAGGTCGCTATAATTCGGACCTGACTCCATGACACCTAACAAACAATAAACAATGTACCCCTATATAATAGAATTGAAATATCAGTGATTTAGGGCATGAATTGAATTTAAGCTGCCACCTCTAATACATTTAGTCTTTTCAGAAAACTCTCACTTTGATTAGCCATGGCTCATTTTCACAAGGAATAAAAAAGTGCTTCTTTTTTAATCACACAAATTTGCTTTTTTCTTTGCATATCCTTTCCCATAGGTAAAACAAAACTGGTTTCTAAAAGTAATTTCTGAGAATATTTTCTTTAAGGCAGTCAATTTTTTCACTGTGATGACATAGTTAATCTTTTTAGATAAATAATGATAAAATAAAGAATGCGTAATACCTACCGTGACAGACAGCAAAAGTTTAAGGGCAGGCTAAGGAGGAAAAGGAGTCAAAGAGAAAAAATTGTAGTGAAAGAGTATGAAGCTGAGAAAAAGCCTGGTTAATGATATAAAATTTATTTAACTTTTGCTAGAGCTGGGGGAAATATTTGGCAACAAACTTTATAGCAGCAGAGAAAAGTGAGAAACACATTCTGATGAAATATTCACAGTGACCATACAGAAGAATGAACTAGTTACTTTGTCAAACTATGTCTTTTCTTAATAAAGAAAAATTCTTGCCAATGTTCTTAAAAGAAATAACCAAAAATGACTTACTATGTGATGTTGTTTCTTTGGTTCAAGAAGGAATTTAAATTTTTAAAAATCTGTAATATCTACTGGCATAAAAACAGACATAAAGACCAATAAAACAGGACACAAAGCCCACACCCTGTCATCCAATCCCATCTGATCTCTGAAGCTGATAAGGGTCAGGCCTGGATAGCCCTTGGATAGGAGACTGCATGGGAATCCTGGGTACTGTAGGCTTGGGAGAAGGACCGAGAAGCCCACTCTTGAAACAATCAGCCACTGAAAACCCTATGAACAGCAGAGAAATACTGACATAGTGTCAGCATGGCAGAGTGTTGGGTAGTGTTTTGTTGTGTTGTACATAGGGTTGCTAGGAGTCAGACCCAACTCGATGGCACCTAAGAACAACAACAATCTTTGAATATACAATGGAGAAAGGAAAGTTTCTTCAATAAATGGTGGTGTGAAAACTGGATATCCACATGCAAACAATGAAATTGGACCCTTGTCTAATGCCATATACAAAAGTTAACTTGAAATGAATGGAAGACTTAATGTAAGGCATGAAACCAAAAATTCCTAGGGGAAGGGATAGGGAAATTTCTCCCTAACATTCATCTTGGCAATGATTATTTGGATTTAACACCGTAATAACAGGCAACAAAAGAAAAATATAGACAAAAGTAAATATATCCAACTAAAAAGTTAATGTACAACAAAGGATATAGTCAACAAAATGAAAAGGGAAACTACAGAATCCAAACAACTCAATACAAAAGTCAACAACAGACCTGTATAGATATTTATGAAAAGAAGACATGCAAATGGCCAAGACATATATGAAAAATGCTCAACATCATTAATCCTGAGAGAAATGCAAACCAAATCCACAATGAGATTTTACCTCATATCTATTAGGGTAGCTATTATCAAAAAGACAAAGGAGAAGTGTTGGTGAGGTTGTGGAGAAAAAGTGACCCTTGTACACTGTTTGTAGGCATGTAAGTTTGTATATCTATTAAAGAAAACAATATAAAATTTCCTCAAAATTTAAAATCCTGCATACTGTAGGCTTGGGAGTAGGACCAAGAAGCCCATTCACAAACAATTCGCCTGCAGTCCTACCACCCTGGCATCTGATCCCCTCAGATCTCAGAAGCTAAGAAGGGTCCAGCCTGGTTAGTACTTGAATGGGAGACCACCTGAGGACATCAGGTACTGTAGACTTGGGAGAAGGACCTGGCAGCCCACTCCCCCCAAAACAATCAGCCATTGGCAACCCTATGAATATCAGAGAAGCACTGATATAGTGTTGGATATGGCACAGTTTTGGGGAATGTTTTGTTCTGTTGGACATAGGGTCACTATGAGTAGGACCTAACTCAACAGCACCTAAAGACAACAATGTACAATTCAGTAATCCCATTTTTGGGTATATATGCAAAAGACATGAAGTCAATATGTCAAAAAGATGTCTGCACCTCCATGTTCACCACAGTATTATCCATAATAGGCAAGATAGGAAACAGTCTAAGTGTACATCAAGGGATAAATGGGTAAATAAAATGTGGTGCACATACATACACATGCACACACACAAACAATGGAATATTGCTGAGCCATAAAAAAGAAGGAAAGACTGCCATTTGTGACAACACAGAAGCATCTGAAGGATATTATGTCAAATGAAGTAAGTCAAGCACAGGAAAATAAATACAGATCTTGCTTAATTATATGTGGAAAACAATAAAGTCAAACTCACAGAAACAGAATATAACAGCGGTCATAAGAGGCTGGAAGAAGAGGAGGAAATAGAGAGATGTTTATCAAAGAGTTGGAAGATGAACATATTCTGAGGATTTAAGGTACAGCATAGATGGTGTTAATCAATTTGCTTATAATAATCATTTTACAATGTATAGGAATATCAAATAAAGTAAATAAATAGAGTGTACCTAGATGATACTATTTTTCCAGTCCAAGAAGGGATTTTGTTTTTTAAAAAATCCATAATGGAATATCGGTATCATTTTGTATATCTACATCAATATATTGACACACACTTACACATAGATATTCCACTTAATAAGTTTCTACCATTACTGGGTACTACACAGAATTCTCTTTTTGTCTAAATTTTCCTATTATATAATAACTTTAGGTCAGGCTTTTTCCATTAACAATTAACCTTCAAATTCCAATTTTTCAGCATCTTAGTCTTTCAATGTGGTTAATCTTCTGATGGTCTCCCAGAAGCAATAAATGAAAAAATAATTAATACCAAATTTTCTAAAACCTTTCAAAAAATTCAGAAGGGAAAATTTTCTAACTCATTCTGTGAGGTCAGTACTACCTTGACTGCAAAATCAAAGATGCAAGTGCACCACGGACCAATATCCTTTATAAACATTGTTACAAAAATTCTCAGCAAAATACCAGCAAACTGATTTCAGCACAACATCAGAAGGATTATATAATATGATGAAACAGGATTTATTCTTGGAATTCAAGGATGGTTCAACATATAAAATCAATCAATGTAATATACCACATTAATTAAATGAACAGAAAAATATTTTAGGATTCCAAATTGGTGTAGAAAAAGCATTTGAAAAACTTCAGCACCTCTTCATCCTCTTCCAGGATGAGCAGGGGTTCCTGCCATCTGTTTTAGGTAAAGATCCAAA
>VMDO01032692.1:0-18663 GCA_007922755.1 Pedetes capensis | reverse complement strand
TGACTTACAGAGACCCTCATAGGGTTTTCATTGGCTGATTGTTTTGGGATTGCTTTAGGAATGGATTGCCCCATCCTTCTCCCATTTTTGCAGTGCTGGAGATTGAACCCAGGTCCTCAGAGAATGCAGAGCAACACTCTACCAAGTGAGCTAAACCCCAGCCCCTATCTAGGCATAGAGTTCTTACTCTACTACTACTACTAAATAAATAACAGCTATCATTCTGATACATCTAGCTCCCATCCCCCTAAGTTTCAATCTCACTAACCTGTTCCACTATCCCTACCACCAATGATGAGATTTCCCCAGCTTCCAAAGTTCAACCCATTTCCTCACTTTGGTTAATATTCAACAGGCTACTGTTAAACATATATACACACAGCACCAGTCCTTGACAGTAATTTCACCTATTATCTAAAAATTACAAGAATAGTTTGTTGAACATAGAAGAGCACAGAGGGGAAAAAGAGATCATTTGACTTGAGTTTAAATCAATTAAGGACTTTTTAATCAAATGTAATTTGTTATCATTTATATCTGGTTGATTTATAATAAGTAATATAATTAAGGTACACAGTTTACTGGTTAATATTTGTGACATATCCATGTTGTACTCAAATACATTCTTTCACCAACCATGGAAGACTGATATTATTAGCAACATTTTATAGGAAACCAAGGCACAGAAAGACAGCTTGCTCAAAGGTACACAGCTAGTGAATGGCAAAGCTGAAACCTTAACTCAGGTCTGGCCCCAAAATTCATGCTTTTAGCTGGACACCTTGGCTTGTTGTTGTTGTTGTTGTTGTTAGGTGCCTTTGAGTCGGTATCCAATTCATAGCGACCCTCTGTACAACAGGGGAAACACTATCGTCAGTGATTCTCTGCTGTTCATAGGGTTTTCAATGGCAGATTGATTTTGGGGAGGGGGTTGCCAGGTCCTTCTCCCAAGTCTACAGCTTCTGGTGTTCCCAGGCGGTCTCCCATCCAGGTACTAACCAGGCCCGACCCTGCTTAGCTTCCGAGATCTGACGGGATCAGATGCCACAGGGCTACAGCTGCAGGCAGACACCTTGGCACACACCTCTAATCCCAGAAGGCTGAGGCAGAAGGTTCCAGAGTTCAAGGGCAGAGGCAGCCTGTGTAAGTTTGGGAGACCCTGGTTCAAAATTTAAAAAAAGAGTAAAAAATGGACTGAGACTGCAGCTCAGTGTACAGTGCTTGCAAAGCATGTGTGAGGTCCTAGGTTCAATCCCCCAATACCGCACAAAAAAGGGGAGAACTTTTTAAAATGTTCACCATTAAAAACAAAAAATTAACAAAAGTAATTTTTTATGGAAAATAAGCTCCCCCTAATTACCCCATATGTCAGCCCCAATGCTGAGGGCTGAACCCAGAGCCTTGTATTTGCTAAGCAAGTGACTACCACTGAGCTAAATCCCCAAACACTGAAAACAAGTTTTCTAAACTGTACTAGATATGTCCAAGATTTCTTACATGAAACACACTGTACATGATGACAAGGACAAACAAATGTTCAGTTTGTATGAAGATAGGTTATTCCCCTGTACCTTCACATAGCACAACCCTGGGAATTATTTAATTGCAGAGAACTTCTTGTTCCTAGTCAACTATGTCTCCCAATTCCTGTGGTTTTCTGCTTTCTGAAGTTGTATGGCATCTTCCACAGCCTCTCAGGAGTCAACTCCTACAGACCCTTTTCCAGTGTGCTAATCATTTCTTACAGGCTAAAAGTCATAAAACTAAAATCATTAAGAACAGATTTTCAAAAGTGTGTCATATAAAACACTAAGACTGGAGACTCTCCAAAGAAAGATTTCCTAAAGTTGAGGAAGGATGTATCATTTTCCCTTTTAGAGATTCACTATGTTTACTAACAAGTAATGGCTCTGTGAGGGGCTAGACTTTAGCTCAGTTAGTAGAGTGGTGCTCTGCACTTTCTGAGGACCTGGGTTTGATCTCCAGCACTACAAAAATGAGAGGATGTAGCAGTCCATTCCCAAAACAATCCACCATTGAAAACCCTACAAAGGTCACTATGAGTCGGACACAACACGATGTCACCAAACAACAACAAATGGCTCTGTGAAGTCATATATTAAGACTTATTAAACTTTGTTAAATTTAAGCTAGGATAAGTGGCAGGGATTTAGCTCAGTTGGTAGAGCGCTGCTGTGCAGCCTCTGAGGTCCCGCGTTCGATTCCCAGCACCACAAAAATGGGAGAAGGACATGGCAACCCACTCCCAAGGCAATCCCAGAATAGTCAGTCATTGAAAACCCGATGAGGGTCACTACAAGTCGGACTCGACTCGATGGCACCTAACAACAACAACAATAAGTGGCACACACTTGTAATCCCTGTACTGGGAAGGCTAAGGCAGGGGGCTCAACCCACGTTCAAGGGCAGCCTGGGCTAGTAAGACTTTGTCTCAAAAAAACAAATCCAAACCAAACAAACAAAAAATTTGTTAAACTTGGTATGCCTGAATTTCTTTTCTTTCATTGAGAGATTTTATTTGTATATGTATATTATGTCCCTAGAAAAACAATCCCAGGATTTTCCTTCCTGTGTGTTTTCAATTGCTTCATGGTCTGTGATTCCAGCTGAGGTAGCCAATACAAAAAAATCAAACTGATGAGATGGCAACAGAATATTCTGTCATTTTTCTGAATCTCTGAGTTACACATCAAATCTAGAGTTGATACCTCCACACTTGCTTAAACTGCCTGTGAAGTCTTCCAAAGTTTACAAGTATTTTCCAAGCTCTGTAGTCATCAATGATTTCGAGTTCGTCAATGTAACTAGGTTTCATTATCATAGTTAGAAACCATATAATGACTTTGGAGCACCACCTAATACAAACCTGCCAATTTCCTCTATTTTCAGCATTGTGGATGTTCCTGAGAACATCACCCAGGCTATCCCTGCGCACTATTATGACAACATGGAGAGATGGCAGAAGGAACCCAATCTTAACTTGATTCAAGTTTTTCTCTCCAAAATGTTGAAACAACGTATTAACATTGATGATTCTAAGATATTTTCTCTTTCAGAGTAGGCATTATGCCCTCCAATTTACCCATTCTTCCTTCCTCTCCTTCACCCCAGCAAATTCTTAGTAATTTAAGATAATGTAATGTATTACTTAAGATAAGTAATTTAAGGTAACCTTACTTACAGGAACAGAAATACTTGCCTTGAGTCCAATTATCGCATACTTCCAACAGTAAATATTTAGCAGTGTAACTTTTAAAAATATAGTATCCTAGAGCTTGAGAAATGCCTCCTATCATATTTTGGCCTCACAATAAACTTATGATGCTGGTATTATCTCATTTTATAAAGAAACTGATGTTCTAAGAAATTATGTAATTTGTCAATGTAAAGCTACTGTGATCAAGATAGGAAAGGTCTTCAGACTCCAAGTCTTTTGACCTATCCATTCTACCCCACTAGCACTATGCAGTGAGAAGGAGAAAAATCTGGGCATATTAGAACCAAAACAGTTTTCTCAAAATTGAGCTAAAGATTCTCCATTGAATAAACTTAGTTGCAGTCAAATTAACTGCTGTTCCATAGTCATTCAATGAACCCAATAAAGGGACTTTGTCAGGAATATGTATCACTAAAGGATGCCCCCTTTTTCAAAGCTCAAAACTTTACTTTGTAGACTGTTACTATTTTGTCATAATGCTAAAATGTTGCTTTTGAACAAAATGTAAGACAGGTATTTTGGTCAAGTGAAGTTTACCAGTATTCAAAATGTCTGTCTCCCAAGAACAACAGATTAATCAAGAAAATATTAACTAACAATCATATTATTGCCCTCAAAAGGGAACTCTGTCTATAGAACATCGTAACAAATGTTCTTCCAATCAGGTAGTAATCCTGAAATGAAACAAGATAACATTTTGAAGGACAGAATTTTAATAAGCTAACAATTCCACAAAGACAGAACTATCTACTGAAGAAATTCTAGCTACCTAACCATTTCATTCTTATTCTAAAATTAAAAGAATGAAAATGTTACTGCTAAAAGTGTTAGAGAAATAGCTTAATCCTGGATAAAGGTGACCTTTGAAAGCTACAGATGAACATTTGAGAAAGCTGATTTTGTTAACAAAATATTTCAGCCATACCAAAAGGCATACCAAAAACTCATGTACCACCAACTAGGTTAAGCAATAAAACATTATAGATACAACTGAAGCCCTGAATGATTCCTCCCAGATTTGCTTCTTTCATCTCTACCCAGATGCACTATCTTGAATATGATGTCTGTTTCTCACCGATTTATGCACGTGTGTGTAAATATATATATATGAATTTATTTATATATTAATTTATATATATGAATTTATTCATATATATGAATTATTTATATATATGAATATATATATGAATCATATATATTTATATATGTGAATCCATAAAAAATATAGTAACACTGTCTTTCATTGTTTTTACAAATTTGTTTTTACAAATATTTTTATATTTTGAAAACATGACTACACCACAAAACCAAAACAATAGGATATACAGTGCAAAGTCCCCTGCTACCTAGTTTCCTTTCCCTGAGCAACTGTAACAGTTTCACGTGTATTTCTAAACACACACACTATACATATAAAAGCAGTTACACCTACACACACACTTGCCCTGGCTTTCTATACATTACTGCTAGGCATACTATACACACTGTTTTACTTTTTTCTCTTAAAAGTACACCTAGATAAAGGAAAAGAAAGTGCTGGGGCATCACAGAACCAGAGAAGCAGGATTAGATAGAGAGCACCATCAGAGGCGGCTGAAGCCGAAGAACAGAAGGAAATGGGAGATAAAGTGGCTAGTCCAGAGAAAGCTGAAGAAGCAAAATTAAAAGCAAGATATCCTCACCTGGGACAAAACCCTGGCAGTTCAGATATTTTAAGGAAACAATTGCAGAAGGGGCAAAATTATTCTGACTCTGGGGATTACATGACTAAAGCAAAGATGAAGTGACTTCCTATTGCAGCCTTCCCACCCCCACTAAGACAGAAGCCACTAGTGACTACATCCCCACTCCATAGGATCTTCCTCAACGGAAACTATCCCTTGTTGCTACCAAGCTGGCTGACTGATTAAAAGCGGAACTGCATGAATCTTCTAATTTCTGTTATTTCTCCTTAATTATGTTATTTACACACTTTTGATTTCCTTTCATTCACTAAGTTATTTGAGACTGACAGTTTTGCAGATAGCAGTAAGATGTGCTGCTACTGTAAGGGAATATATTTGTGTAGAGGTTTTCATTAGTTTTAACAGTGCACTGATGAAAAGGATGTGCTAGAGTAACATAAGTAACCTGCTTGTAAACAACTGTATGTATTACCTAACACTGAGGGTTGGATTGGTTCCAACAAGTAACAAGCAAGTTGTACAATTTTAATGTTTTCACTTTCCTTCATCTTCATTATAACTTTACATGTTTCTCTTATTTAATATAACCTCTTTTTATTGATTTCTTCTGTTGTACTGATTTTGTAAAATAGAAGTTTAAGACCACCAGTTGGGAGAAAAGACACATAATCCAAACACAAGTAGATGGGGCTCTGAAAGATGTGAATAACTGTGCTTAAACCTGAAAGGCTTTCAACTTGTTTCAACTTTAACAACAGAATTTTACTTCAGAAATATTTGTCCATTCTGGTGTAACTTATGTGACTTCAGGGATTAACAGCTATTTTTGAAACTAGTATTCTCAATTCAGTTCTATAAAATTAGAATACCTTTCATTGCTGAACATGTGAATGACATATCCATGTACATTGACTGTTGCATTCACTTTTGTGCTATTTTTGTAAAACAACAGTTTTGTGCCTTTCACAAATGTCTACATTAATTTCATCTATTACAAAGTAGATAATGTAGCCGGGCATGGTGGCACACACCTGTAATCCCAGCTGCTCAGGAGGCGGAGGCGGAAGGATCGCAAGTTCGAGACCAGAGGCAGTCTGCGTAAATTAGTGAGACCCTGTCTCAAAAAAATTTTTAAAAATGGGCTGGGGGCACAGCTCAGTGGTCCAGCACTTGCAAAGCATGCAGGCGCGAGGCCCTGGGTTCAACCCCCAGTACCGCAAAAAAAAAAAAAAAAAAAAAAAAAAAAAAAAAAAAAAAAAAAAAAAAAAAAAAAAAAAAAAAAAAAAAAAAAAAAAAAAAAAAAAAAAAAAAGAAAAAGAAAAAGAAAAAAAAAGAAAGTAGATAATGTGCCCACCAGAAGCATGAGAGTTTCTACTACATCATTTCAGCTTTTGTATATTCAGAACAGTTTACAATCTTGGCACTATTTAATACTAAACTGAAATCTTCACTCAGTCTGTCATAAAATTAAGCTTTTTCATTTGTCACTGATGTCCATGACTTTCAGTGGCCTTGTCCAAGTAATATGTCAGTCCTAATGAGCCATTTCACGTTGATATAAATTTTACTTACTTATTTATTTAGCAATACCGGGAGTTGAGCCCAGGGCCACATGCATGATAGACAAGTACTCTACCACTGAGGTGCACCATCACCCCTTTTTATGCTTTTAATTCTGAGAGAAGATCTTGCTAAGTTGTGTAGGCTGCATCTGGACTTGAACTTGCATCCTCCTGCCTCAGCCTCCCAAGTTGCTGGGGTTTCAGGCATGCGCTATGGCACTGGTCTTAACTTATATAAACTTTTTAGATGCAGAAACTTTTTACTTTCATGCTCAACTTTGGGACACCAGAGCAAAAGGCTCACATTTTCTGTCTTCTATTTCCCATCTCTCTATATTTTTTCTTTGATTCTTTCTGACTCTTAGTATTGGGCTGTTCAGTTCATATCAAAGCTTAAGTGTCTATATCTTTACTCTTTAAATTTGCTCTGCTGGACAGAGTATTTTATAACACAATAATGTCCTGATTTCTCAGTTAACCACTCTTAATCCTGTATTATTAGTAATATTTGACAATTGTTTAAATAAAAGGAACTTTTGAAGGTTTTTTTTTTAAGCTCAGTGCTGAGTATCAAACCTAGGTAAGCATTCTTCACGGAGCTACCCTCCTAGCCCTAAAAGAGGTTTATAACAAAACAAATAGTTGAGAAGACTACCCAGCAAGCTATGCCAGGATAAGCGGAATTCTGGCAAATAATTTTAAGTAATTATAGTGAGCTAAGAAGATTAGGCTCATGACAATTAGAGTAATTTACATGATAGGTAAAACTTATATTAGAAATATTTAGGTATTCTATTTTTTCAAATACTTCAGTACTCTTAGTACTTCAATAAGATGTCAATTTAATCTTACTTGTGGTTTATCTAGTTAGTGAGAACTTTATCAGACTTTAAATTGGGACAAATTTACCATTCTTTTAGAGCTTTCCCTTCAAGTTATAATGCTGTAGCATGATGATGGGGATCAGCAGCCTAAAATTATACTGTTTTTCTCTTTGTCTTTGACTTGAACAATGCCTCCCCTGTTTTGGATTCAGGCATCTTTCTTAGGTCTTGGTTCCATTTGTATGCCTGCTTTCCTGTGATTCCAAATTATAGTAGATAGTACCTTGAACATAGCACCTGCACTTAAAGGCCCATTGTCCTGTTCCACTCACCCCAAAAGGCAGAAAAATAAAATCAGTACTGTTCTCCTTTTATTGTTCAACTATATTTAAATATATTTGTAATGACAGCATGTAGATTATTCTGCAATGTGTATGACGCATAGAATCAATTTAATAATTTTAAAATATCATTTGTTGAAGATGCATCAGCCCACTAAAGAGACTATCTCTTCTACAAAAGCTTACAAAACCTTTAATTTAAATTTACTACAATAGTAATAAGACTCTGCTCATCCATGCTTTTCTAAGTATGAAAGTGGGGAGGGGACAGGTCCTGCAAAGGAGTACAGTCTAACATTTTGACAACCAGAAGAAAAGATACCCTGGAAATAATAATAATTCAAGCATAATCCTCAACTAACTCTAGTTTTCTATTTAAACTTCCCTTTGAAATGCTGTCATTAAGTAATTAAAGCATTTTAAAGCCTGTAACAGTAAATAAAATAATCACTAGGTATTTATGGTTCCTTTCCCCCAATAAATTAAGTTCCCTGTAAGCATGGAATATCATACTGGAATTTGTTATCAATGTCACATTTTCTGTTTGATTCTTCTTCTATGTTAAATTTACCAATGTGTACAATATTTTTATAAGCTCTATCTCCTCCAAGTTGTTTACATTGAAATATATGGCTAATCTTATCATTTCTAAGAATTCTTGTCAAATTAAGACTGAGGTAGTTACCAACATTACCACTATAGTGGCTGTTTTTGCCTGTTCACTAAACATTCATCTCCCTCCCTCTCTCTCTCTCTCTCTCTCTCTCTCTCTCTCTCTCTCTCTCTCTCCCCCTAACAATACCCATCCCTTTGTAGGTGCCTACCCTGTCATTCCCTGCCAACAATCCAAATACTTCAGAAAAGATGCTCCCCACATACACATCCAATGGAGGGGTCACATTCCTCCAATGGTAATGCTATACCCCTAAGCCATTTGGCACAGGGCATCCGTGGCCAGAGAGAATGGATGAGCCAATGAAATTCACAAAAAGTAGACTGGGCTTCCTTGGCATGAAAGGAGGACTACACAAAGAGTTGGGTTTTAACAATTTCAAAATGAATTGGTTGAAGATTTTGACCAACACCAATGAATATGTTTATGAAAACATTTAATTACAACCATGAAGTCTATGATCGTTTGACTAATATTGGCCCTTCTATATTGGGGAGGTTACTGGCTTTGACAAAGTATAGTATTTCAAATGAGGAATGTGTAGGTGGAGAAGGGAATGAAGGTTAAGGAAAAGCAGAGTCATTGGAGAGATTCATGTCACATCCACATCGCAGATTGAATCCAGAAAACAAAAAAGCTCTTCTTCCTTTCCAATCTGCTGTGCCAAAAGTCACTTACCAAATACAGAAATAGACCTGACTCCACTCAAGTCTGTATCAGCAAAATAGCTAACACCATAATTCAAGCAGAACTCTCAGGAGAGGTGAAGGCATCAAGAGACTGCCTGATACTATTTTAGGAGCACTAATAAGCATTTCTTAAAAACACTTGTAAAATAAAGTACAGTTTATGACTGCTAACAAGTAAAGAAACCAATAAAACTAAAACTACATAAAAAACTGAAAAGGATGCCTGTAGTCCCAGCTATTTGGAAGGCTGAGGCAGGGAGAATCACCAGTTTAAGTAGTTCAAGACCAGAGGCCGGGCTGGGCAACAGAGCAAGACTCTGTCTCAAAAAAAAAAAAAGAAAAAGAAAAGAAAAGAAAAAGAAAAAGAAGAAGAGGAGGAGGAGGGAAGGAAGGAAAGGGAAAGGGAAAGGAAAGAAAAAGGAAAAGAATTATTATAAATGTATTTTAAAAACCTGAAAGGGCACCAAAACATCTTCCTGGCCTAATACAGTCCTACCCTAATATTATCCTATTCTGTCTTTGCTTCTTATTACTTCCTTACTGTGGCCTTGCCAATTTTCATAGGAAGGTTTGTATTTCCCTGTGGCTATACAACAATTTTCCAATTTTATGACTAAGAAATGACAAGAGAAGGAAGGGTTATTCTCTTCCATCCTCAGATAAAATCAGGAAATGTTTATTTAGCTCTGGGAGAGCAAGGCTCCGTTAACTCACGATACAGATTTCATGAACTTTTTCTTTCGAGTCAAATATTTACTAAGAGCTTAGTATATGCAAGTCATAGTCTATTTCTCCAAAGCCAAGACATGAATTATTTTCGTATCCGTCCCAAACTTCCTTCCTCTGTACCCCTAATAACAAAGTCAAATATTTTAAAGGGGGGAAGGTGAAGGTATGCTTCATAAAGCTTGCAATTAAAACTTGTGCCAGAATTGGTGGACTAGAAAGCAAGTGTGTTATTTCCAGAATACCGGCACTGTTACACAAAGATAAAAGAGTCTACGCTTTTCTTAACAAAAAAGTTCAAATATTGTGCACTTGTTTATTAAAGTCAACATATTACTGTGAAATAGATGGAAGTGGACTGTATTAATAAATCAATAAATTCCATGTGGAGGCAACATCTGCCCTATCTACCAGGATTTTTGTTGCTAAGGCCCGTCTGACTCATTGCGACCCCACATACAGGCGAAACACTATTGTCAGTGCTTCTCCGCTATTTATAGCGTTTTCAATGGCAGATTGTTTGGGGGGAGTGGGTTGCCAGGTCCTTCTACCAAGCCTATAGTACCTGGTGTTCCCAGGCGGTCTCCCATCCAAGTACTAACCAGGGCAGAGCCTGCTTAGCTTCCAAGATCTGACCGGATAGGACGCCACAGTGGTACCGCTGCAGGTTTCTACCAGGATTAGCACACAGAAACTGCAAAACTATTGAAAAACGAAAAACACTAAAGGCACAGAGTCTGCATTCGGAATGTAAACTATGCATCGCAAGCAGAACCAGTTAATATTCATCGACAGCTCCGAAGGAAATCAGGGGTACTTTCCCATAAAATGTCATGTTTTTTGTAGCCCACAAAAGCTATCTTACTTTCGGGAGAAAATATTTCATACTGAGGAAATAGCACGTGCAGGTAAGTCGACAGCCTCTTAAAAGAACCGAAGTATCAACAACCCGGAGGACCGCCAGGGAAGCGATGGGCTGGCCCTGAGCCCAAGGACCAGAACCCAGTAAACAGAAGACCGCCTCCCGGGCTCCGCCTAGCCCCCTGCGTACCCCCGGCATCCAGGGCGCGCCGCGCAGCTCCCAACTCCCTCACCAGGGAAAGTTCGCTGCTAGAACCACCCCTGCCGCTCACACAGCCTGGGTCCCTCAGCCACCGCGTCGTCGCCATGGCGACAGGCCCCCGCCCCACTGCCACGGACCCCAGGGCCGCGCCTCAGTCCCGCGGCGGCCTCCGGCTCAGCTCCCGCAGGAGCCAGCAGCGGGGGCTGCGGAGCCCCGAGATGAGGACGGCAGGGCGCGATGGAGGATGAAGGGGTGCGAGAAGAGGAAGTGTCCCGACTCCGGGGCTGGGGCCCAGCCTTGCCCCAGGGGTCCTCACCCTTCACTTTCCCGAAGGTGCCGACGCCCAGGGTGTCCCCCAGGATGTAGTGGCCGATCTTCACCCGCCCGTCGTGTTTCTGCTTCTCCGCTGTCGCCATCTTTCTCCAGGAACTGAGTCTGCGCATGGCGCCGAGGGAAGGGGCGGAGGGGGCGGGTAGGGCCGCGACGGGGGCGGGAGGGCGGGCGGGGAGGGGGTGGGGACGCGGTCGGGCCGCGGCGGAGCGGAGCCGCCGCCCTGCGCCGCCCGCCGGGTCCCGGCAGCCGGCCGCCGGGCGCAGACGCTCCCCCTGGCGGGGCTCTGGGAGGGGCACCGGTCTCGCTCCCTCGCCGCGCATCCTTTCGGCCCCCACGCGCCCACCTGCGCGCGAGGGTGGGCTTCCTAGCTTGCTGCGACGAGTGGCTCCTTCCTCGCGGCGTCCCTGTCCGCGGTGGTCGCCCCTAATTACCACTGTTTAGTCAGGGGCGAGGAGGGTGCAGCTCCCCTCGTAATTCCGAAGGGGAAGACCAGCACAGGGGAAGAGGGCTGGGGTAATGCAGCTATTTTGCTTGTTACTAGTGCAGCATGAATTGAAACAAGGCGGGGGGCACCGCCCTGCCAGTTTTCTAACCTTGGTTTTCCATTCTCGGACAGAATCTAGAAGGCACAGGGAGTTTTCATTTGCATCTTTAATAGTATCTCTTTCTCTGCCTTTTTTTTTTTTTTTAAACTATGATCCATAA
This sequence comes from Pedetes capensis, assembly GCA_007922755.1. Lineage (NCBI taxonomy): Eukaryota > Metazoa > Chordata > Mammalia > Rodentia > Pedetidae > Pedetes > Pedetes capensis. The sequence continues at coordinate 6,824 of VMDO01032692.1, read as the reverse complement.
GTTGCCCTTGGGTACCGCATCAGTTCACGCAGCCTTGTTGGTCTTCTCTCCTGAACGGTACCCTAAAATTTCCTCTGGGGTAAAGAGCAGACGTTAGTGAATGTATGTGTATTCTGGAAGGGAGATGTTATTTCCAGAAAGTGTGATGTGTAGAAATTAATATTTTTAAGATTTTAAGTGAAATGTAAACTTTCCCTGCACTGAAAGCAACAGTTACAGTTCCATGGACCAGTCAACTGACAAATATTTATTGTGCTTACAATGACTAAGACTTAGTCTATTGTCTGTACAAATGGAACCATAACTTATCACAAAGCAAGCAAAGTATGCTTATTTGTAGCTGAATTTTCTAGTGAGTTTATTAATGCAACTCCTCTCACAATAGGCAAAATCAACTCTTATCATCAAAAAGAAAAGTTTATATGATCTCAATTTTGCAGTGTCAAAGTGTTTAGGCTATTGTCAATGGGCAAATTGATAGCACTCTATGAAAATGTTGTTGTTAGGAGCCCTCTAGTTGAGTGGGACTTATAGCGACCCTATATATAACAGAAGAAAAATACTACCTGACATTGTGCCATGCCTGGCACTATATATGACAGTGCTTCTCAGCTATTCATAGGGTTTTCAGTGGCTGATTGTTTTGGGAGTAGGCTGCCGCGTCCTTCTCCCTAGCCTACAGCACCTGGTATTCCCAGGCAGTCTCCCATCCAACGACTAACCATGCCCGACCCTACTTAGCTTCCAAGATCCCACAAGATCAGTCACTGGGGTGGTATGGCTGTGAAATAGTATTTTTTTAAAAAGACTAAAAATGCTATTTTTATTCCCAATGAAGATTATCAACTCTTTTCATTTTCTCTTTTTTGGTTATGAAACCAAAGTTACTGTTAAGGACTGTTTGGTTCCAAGGAAGTATTGCAAGAGAAGGAAAAATCCCATCTCTGAGCTTAGAATTACACCTCATAAGCAGAGAACAATACTACTAGACTTAGATAATTAATTTCCTACTATATTATGGAGTGCACTTATTTTGAAGGGTAAAATTTTAAGAAATCTTTGATTACTGATATATTTAACTGTCAGGCAAGAGGAGTTATAGGTTTCTTAACCTTTACTTTTTGCCATGTGAGTTCCTGCAGCTCAGGCTTTTTGAATTGCTATAAAGCAGAAACATATAAAGTCTGCAGCAATAGCACCCTATCCCACTCGATCTTGGAAGCTAAGCAGTGTTGGCCTGGTTAGTCCTTGGATGGGATACCACTTGGGAATACTAGGTGCTGCAGGCTAGAGAGAAGGACCTGACAACCCATTCCTGAAACAATCTGCCATTGAAAAACCTATGAATAGCAAAGTACTGAGGATAGTGGCAGGCATGGCAGTGTTGGGGAGTGTTTAATTCTATTGCAGACATTGTCACTATGAACCAGACCTTACTTGACAGCACCTAACAATAACATAAAGCAGAAATAGCTCTATGGATTCTATGGGGCGGGGGGACTTTAACTTTTTACTTCACCTACCCCCTGAAATAGGACCGTAACTTACTTCAGATTTGCATCATTTCTAGGATTTGGCCCAGGAAAGTTCCACTATATCTTCTTGTTTGTTTGTTTGGTTGGTTGGTTTTTGGTTTTTGAGACAAAGTCTCCCTATATATCGTAGGGTGACTTGGGAATCCTCTTGCCTCTTGAAGTCCAGGAAATACAGGCAGGCACCACACCCAATGATGCTGCTATTTCTTTTAAGCTAAAAAACAATGATCACAAAATACCTCAGCTCTGCCAGTTAAGTATCTTGCAAAGGAGCAAACTGAAGTTGAATTTTGCAAAATCCATTTGCCAATCTCTTCATGAAACTGTGAAGACTTAGGAATGTAATATAAAGCTGGGCGCCATGGCACATTCCTATAATCCCAGCTACTTGGATGGCTGACACTGCAGGATCACAGGGTCCAGGCCACAGGCAGCCTGTGCAACTTAGAGTCTGTCTCAAGAATAAAAAATATTAAAAGGAGCTGGGGGTACAACGGAATGGTGAAGCATTTGCCCAGCACTGAGTTCAACTCCCAAGTACTGCAAAAAAAAAAAAAAAAAAAAGAATGCAATGTAAACATTCTTTTTGGCAAAAACATTAATGTGTTTCTATTTTGTGTTATTGTTAGATATAATTCTGTCTAATAAATAGAATTAAAAGCATTGCTGGGAAAACAAAAATCCTAGAGTATAAGATCAAATAGTTGGATAAAAACTTAGAAGTTATTTTATTGTCTGATTTAAACAGCTTCAATTGCTGAGTGTTTTGAGGAATGGTTTTTCCTTTTTTAGTTTTATTTATTTATTTGTTTGTTTATTTATTGGAGGAGGGGGTTGAGCATCTTACTATGTAGCCCAGGATTGCCTACAACTCACTATCCTTCTTGCCTCTGCCTCCCAAGTGCTGGTATTACAGGAGTGCACCAGCACATCTGACCACAAGTTTTTTTCTTATGTTGAGCTACAAACCTGAGTCCAGTTAACTGTTTCTACGTCAGCAAATAATTACCTTCCTATATTCCTTTGCTTTTTCTCTTTCCTTCTTTCCTGTTTTAAATTTTTTATCACATTTTCTTCAACCGTCTTTTCCTTCCCTTCTAACATAAATCCATCTCTGAAACTTCACTTTCTCCTTTTTTCAAGTGCTTGTTAACTGTCATACACTGTCTCAAATTTCACATTTTGGAAACATGACAAGTCATGTTCCCTATCTTAGAAGCAGGTCTACAGTGGTGTGTTCTACAATGTCAATTCTCAATATTTCCCTGCCCCCAACCAGGATAGATAATATTCACATGGCTCAACATTCTTTCAGGGTGGTGACAAAAATAAGTGAGACTGTGGTTTATACCCAGCTCCTGTGCTAGCAGTTGTAACTTTAGCCTTGTCTCAGCAAAGTATATTGGCCAATAAGTGGGCAGGGGTGACACAGAAGTAATTTGAATCCACTCCAGTTTAAGAGAGGGTAAAAGAGAACCAGGAGTCGTGGCCCATGCCTGTAATGGCAGCACTTGAGAGGCTGAGAGGTAAGAGGATCTTGAGTTTGAGGCCATCCTGGGTTCTTTCATGAGTTCCAGGCCAGCCTAGGTCTACATAGTGACAATCTGTCTTCTTCAGTTTTTATTAATAAGTTCATTGCTGATGAAGACATACCAGGATGACCCAACACTGTGGTGGAGCACTTCCTGAGCTGGGTCATGGAAGCTGCTTCCTTTCTAGCCCTTTCTTGTTTCTAAGGGAGATGTGCTACCTCCTAGGCTTTCTTCTTAACTGTTACTAGACTCCACACTACCAGGGGGATTTTACACTTCCTCAATGTCCAGCTCTCAAAATGGTGGCCAGAACTACAAATTCTATGTACCACACTGCTGTTAATGAAGCCTAATAATTCGGTAGAGCCTGGATTTAGCTCATTTGTTAAGAGTGCTGCTCTGCACTCTCTGAGGCTCTGGGTTCCATCCCCAGCACTGAAAACAATGGGAAAAGGACTTGACAGCCCACTCCCAAAAAAAATCCTCAAAAACAGCCAGCCATTGAAAACCCTATGAATAGCAGGGAAGCACTGACATAATGCAGGGCATGTCATAGTGTCAGGGAGTATTTCTTCTGTTGTAATAAGGTCCCTATGAGTCTGACCTGACTTGATGGCACCTAACAATAACAACAATTCCTTAGCTTAGCCATAATTACATTGTGGCTAGTGTTCTATATGCTTTAAATTAAAACTAAGTGTCAGACAGTTTGCTAGACAATGTGGACTTAAAAAACAATGGAACACAGTATCTGCCTTCTATTGGCAAATAAAGCCATGTGATAGGTGCTGTAATAAAAACATATATATGGTCCTAAATGGCCTTACGAGAGTGGGGTATAACCTTTATCTGTGGAGATCTGCCAAGACTTTAACATGAGTATATTTAAGCTGTAATGTTAAAAGATGATATTTTCTACTCAAAGAAAGTGTGGCATAGGGGATAGAGGGAAGACATCCCAGATCAAGGGAAGATCATATGCAAAATCAGAGAGAAGTAATTCTTAGCCTATATAGAAAGAGCTAATGGTTACAGAGGATAGAGTCAGAATATGAATGTACAGAGACACTGTCAGAAGACATGAGGTAAATGGGGCTGAATCTTGAAAGACCTCATATGTGGCCTTTATTTGACCATTATCTTGCAGAAAGTGATAAGTTATGGGAAGATGTAATGTAGATGCATTTTACATTCTTTTCCTAAGAAATTGATGTCTTGCCAGACACAATGGCACACACCTGTAATCCCAGCAACTCAAGAGGAAGGAACAGGAGGATTCCAGATTGGTGACTTGAGGAAGCCTGTGCAGTGCTTATTACTGAGCCATATTTTCCTGTACTTCACATTTACTCACTCAGTTCCCCTTCTTGAAGACCCCTGTAGACACCAATTTCTTTGTCTTTTTTTTCCCTTTTTTCCTTTCTTTTTCTTTTTCTTTTACTTTTTTTTTTTTTTTTTTTTTAGGTACTGGAGGGCTGAAGCGAGGGCCTGATATCTACTTTGCAAGTGTTCTACCACTGACCTACACCACCAGCCCCATTTTTACTTTTTATTTTGGGCTGATGGTACAGCATAGTAGTAGAGCATTTGCAAAGTAGGCATCAGGTCCTGGGGTCAGCCCTCCAGTACCAAAATAATAATAATAATGTTGTTGTTATTGTTATTAGGTGCTCTCGAGTCGAGTCTGACTCATAGCGACCCTATGTATAGCAGATTGAAACACTTGCCGATTCTATGCCAGGCAAATGACCTTACTTATGTTTAAGACTATTGTTGCAGACACTGTGTCAATCCATCTGGTGGAGGGTTTTCCTCTTTTGTGTTGACCTGCCACTCTCCTAAACATGATGTCTTTCTCTAGGGATTGATCTCTCCTGACTACATGTCTGGAATATGTAAGATGTATCTGGCTATTCTTGCTTCCAAGGAGCACTCTGGTTGCGCTTCTTCTAGGACAGATTTGTTGGTTCCTTTGGCGGTCCATGGTGTATATTCATTAGACATCTCCAGCACCACAATTCAAAGCATCAATTCTTCTCCTGTCTCCCTTGTTCAATGTCCAGCTTTCACAACCATATGATGCAACTGAATATAACATGGCATCAGTCAGACGCACCTTCGTCTTCAATGTGACATCTTTGCTTTTCAATACTCTTAAAGAGATCTTTTGCCACAGCTTTTCCTAGTGTTGGGCCCCACGTTCAGGCGCCAACTCTATGTGGGGCACACGCCTCCTGGTCTGGCCTGGAGGTTCAGAGGGGCAGCACCGCCGCGCACACAGATACTAAACACAATTTCACTTGGGACACTCGGGTGAAGGGCATGGACTCCTGCAGTCTTTGGGACCCAGGAGGAGATGGGAGAAAGGAAAAGCCTCAGGTGCTTTTGTCTTCCAGGGGCAAACACCTGTGTCAGTCGTCTCAGTGGTCATGAGGAGACAGTTGTTGCTTCCTCGGTGATCAGAAAGAAGGAGAGAAGGTTCTTTCCTTATTGATGATTGCAACGGGAGAGTATTCTTTCCTCACCGAAGGTCCGGGGGAGAGCAGCGGGAGAGGTGTTTCCTCATCAGTGGTCCGGGCAGGAACGGACGAGAAGGTCTTGCTTAGCTGATGGTGTGGGCAAAAGGCGAAGAAGGGCCTAAAAGGGCCTGAAAGGACCAAGCTGCTGTAGCACAGCTCTTTATATATCTCGCCCATGGAATGGCCTGAGCCAATCAGCTTTCAGTCCAATTGTCCAATCAGGAAGGGTTTTGTACAAATGTGCAACCAAGTTACTTTCATTTTCCCTAGATTTCTAATTTACAAACCAGATATTCAAAAGCCATTTTCCCAGTTTGGAAGTTTTCACCTATTTCCTCTCAATTTTTCCCTACACCTAGAGCAATGTGTCTTTTGATTTCTTGACTGCTGCTTCCACGGGTGTTGAATATAGAGCCAAGCAAACCAAAATCTTGGACAACCTCAATCTTTTCTCCATTTATTGTGAAGTTGCGTGCTGACCTAGTTGTAAGGATTTTTGTTTTGTTGATGTTTAGTCATAACCCATATTGAAGGCTATGATCTTTGATCTTCATCAGTCAATGTTCTAAATCCTCTTCATTTTCACCAAGCAGAGTTGTCATGTCCATAACATAGGTTGTTAATGAGTCTTCCTCCAATCCTGATGCTGCGTTCTTCCTCATAAAGTCCAGCTTCTCAGATTATTTGCTCAGCATATAAATTGAAGAAATAGGATGAAAGTATACAGCCTTGATGCACATCTTTCTCAACTTTAAACCAGGCAGTGTTTCCTTGTTCTATTCAAACAATTGCCTCCTGGCTCACGTACAGATTTCTCATGAGTACAATTAGGTGCTCTGGTATTCCCATTTTCCGAAGTGTTATCTATAATTTATTATGATCCACACAGTCAAATGCCTTTGCATAGTCAGTAAAACATAAATAGACATTTTTCTGATATTCTCTACTTTTGGCTAATATCCACCTGACATCAGCAATGATGTCCCTGGTTCCCTGCCCTCTTCTGAATCCCGCTTGATTTTCTAGTAATTCCCTGTGTATATACTGCTGCAGTTGCTTTTGAATGATCTTTAGTAATTTTGCTTGTGTGCAATATTAATGATATTATCCAATAGTTTGCACATTTAGTTGGATCCCCTTTTATGGGAATAGGCAGAAATATGGATCTATTCCAGTCAGTTGGCCAAGTAGCTGTTTTCCAAATCAATAATAATAATAATGATAATAATGATAATAAT
>VMDO01032691.1:0-18737 GCA_007922755.1 Pedetes capensis | reverse complement strand
GTTCAGTAGGAGGGATTTGGCAATGCAAATATATCATGGATGAGAGTTATGGAAATAACTATTTTGAAATATAGCAAAAAAATACTTTGCAGGATGCTGTTCAGACCCAAATTCATTTTCATGTATAAATATCTTTTTCTTAGCTCTCATATACAGTTTCTTTTTTTATTCAAACTAGGATATTTGAACCAAATATGCCTATATTTCAAAATTATAGGATAATTTTAAAACAAGATTTTTGACTTGTAATGAAAGCTCTAATTATGTATATAATTAATGTAGTTATGTCAGTCTTCCAGTTCCAGTAAAACGTATGGATAAAATACTATTTTTCCCTTTCCTTAACTGCTAGTAATTTAGGCAAGTAATTTAATAAAAAATGGAGATTGAAAAAAAGAGGTTTGGGAGATTTTATGATAAAAGTGTCAAGTTAAAAGTTTAATTTCTCATCACAGAGATGACTACAAGTAAAGATAATAATGAAAATCAATTTCGACTTCTGGGGAAAACCCTTAAAATTACAAGGCTACAAATAACAGAAAATTGAATATTAAAATATGTATGATAATAAAGAAAAAGAAAAATAATGAATATTGATAATCATATATAATAGTAAGGTTAAATTATACAGAAAAAAGATAGTTTAAAGGTTAGATTTCATTCAGTTTTGAAAAATGTTATCATCAATACTATTAGCACTTAAAAATGCACTCAGCAGATTTCTTAGCAGAACATCCGTGGTCCTCTATGACATGATTCCTGCTTACCTCTTCAACTTGATCTTCCTTTTTCCTTATGTTAACAGTAACAACTATGGAGACATTAATTACAACAATGCTTCCAATTACTGCATATTTTCCCTGTGTCAAGAACAGTGTCAGAGTCTTGAAAAGGCCACATTTTATTCAAATCTTACCAAAATTGAGGTGAATATTAATCTTATCCTCATTTTTCAAAAGAGTAGAATGGACATATAGAAAGGTTAAATGATCTTCACCTAAATTAAACTGGTAGTAAATGTCAAAGGTAAGTTCAAATCCAACTTTTCTGACACCAAAGTCTGCAGCTTCTGAGATCTTCCAAGCATATGTAACTATTTACAGTTCCCTGAACAAGTCTCATTATTTCACACTTTGCACAAACTTTATTTTGCCTGTAATGGCCTTCCTTATTATTCCCCTGATAGAATATAAGATGTTCATCTTGCAAGACCAAATCTCAGGTGTGTTCTCCTCCGTTAGCTTTCCCTTACTCAACCAAGCAGACAGAATTGATGACACGGTCCTTTGTTTTCCCATAGGTCCTGGTCAAAACTGCTAATATTTCCTTAACCATTGTAGTGTAGTTATTTATATGCTCATCTGTCTGGAACATAATGAGCATATGACATATGTTGTTAGATGAATGAAGGAATGAATAAATGAGTGCCCTGCAAACATAAAACATCATGCTGTTTTGACTGAAAATATGAGATTACTATAGCACTCAATACAAAGTTGGTAATTTTAATTTAGCTACAATGTTTTATAAAGGGCAAGTCATGATTACTTCACAGAGCTAATTATAGAAAGGGTGCTAGCAAGGATTATTTTTACATTAGTGGGGGTTAATTTATTAGCATAACTTTACTGGATTGAAGTATAAAGTATTCCGTCACCTTGACTGATTTCTTTCCTCTCTACTTGTTGTTGTTTCTAGGTGCCTTCAAGTCAGATCCAACTCATAGCAACCCATTCAACAGAACAAAATCCTCCCCGATTCTGTACCAGGCACATGATCTTTATTATGTTTAAGCCCATTGTTGCAGACACTGTATCAGTTCATCTAATTGAGAGTCTTTCTTGTTTTCATTGGTCTGCCACTCTCCCAAACATGATGTCCTTATGCAGGGGTTGGTCCCTCTTGACTACATGTCCAAAATACATCTGACACAGTCTAGCCATCCTCACTTCCAAGGAGCACTCTGGTTGTATTTCTTCTAGGACAGATCTGTTGGTTCTTTTGGCAGTCTATGATATATTCAGTATTTGTCTGCAGCATGATAATTTAAAAACATCAATTCTTCTCCTGTCTCCCTTATTCAAAATCCACCTTTCACATATGATGTGACTGAAAATACCATGGCATGAGTCAGGTGCACCTTTGTCTTAAATGTGACATCTTTACTTTTCAGTGCTTTAAAGAGGTCTTTTGCAGTAGTTTTTCCCAATGCAATGTGTCTTTTGATCTCTTGACTGCTGCTTCAGTGGGTATTGATTATAGAACCAAGTAAAGCAAAATCTTGGACAACCTCAGTCTTTGCTCCATTTATCATGAAGCTGCTTACTGATCCAGTTGTAAGGATTTTTGTTTTCTTAATGTTGAAGTGCAATCCATACTGAAGGCTGTGTTCTTTCATCTTTATCAGTAAATGTTTAAATCCTCTTTATTTTCAGCAAGCAGAGTTGTGACATCTGCATAACTGGTTGTTAATGAGTCTTCCTCCAATCAAGATGCTGAGTTCTTCTTCATAAAGTCCAGCTTCTTGGATTATTTGCTCAGCATAGAGATTGAAGAGGTATGGTGAAAGGATATGGCCCTGTTGCACACTTTTCTGGTCTTTTAACCATAGGCAGTGTTTCCTTATTCTGTTTGAATGACTGCCTCCTGGTCCATGTACAGATTCCTCATGTGTACATTTAAGTGCTCTAGTGTTGCCATTCTTTGCAACATTATCCATAATTTATTGTGATCCACACAGTCAAATGCCTTTGCATAGTAAAAAAAAAAAAAACATAGGTAGGCATCTTTCTGGTATTTTCTGCTTTCAGCTAATATCCATCTAACGTCAGCAATGATGTCCCTGGTTCCATGGCCTCTTCTGAATCCGGTTTGATATGCTAGCAGTTTCCTGTCAGTATACTGCTGCAGTCACTTTTGAATGAACTTTAGCAAAATTTTACTTGCATGTAATATTAATGATATCATTTGATAATTTCCACTTTGGATTGGATCCCTTTTTTGTGAAGAGGCACAAATATGGATTTCTTTCAATCAGTTGGCCAGATAGCTGTTTTCCAAACTTCTTGGCATAACCAAGTGAGCACCTCCAGTGCCGCATCTGTTTGTTGAAACATCTCTTTTGGTATTCCATCAATTCCTGGAGCCTTGTGTCTCACCAATTCCTTCAAGGCAGCTTTGACTTTATCTTTCAGTACCATTGGGTCGTAATCATATGCAAAATCTTGAAATGGTTGGTCATCCACCAATTCACTTTTGTATAATGATTGAATTCTTTCCATGTTCTTTTGATGTTTCTTGCATCATTTAATCTTTCCTTGTAGAGTCCTTCACTATTGCCACTGGAGGCCTGAATTCTTTCTTCAATTCCTTAAGTTTGAGATAAACAAAACATGTTCTTCCCTTTTGTTCTTCTATCTACAGCTCCTTGCACATGTCATTATAATATTTGATTTTGTCTTTTCTATCTACCCTTTTAAATTTATTTAGTTCTTTTAACTTTGTCATGTCTTCCTTTTACTGTACCTGCTCTACATTCAAGGGCAAGTTTCAGAGTTTCTTTTGACATGTAATTTGATCTTTTCCTTTTTTCTTGTTTTAAATAACCTTTTGCTTTCTTCATGAATGATGTCTGATGTCATGCTACAACTCATCTGGTTTTCAATTGTTACTGTCTAATGCATCAAACTTGTGGTCTCTGAACTTAGGTGAGATATACTCAAGGTCACAACTTGGCTGTTGTACCCTTGTTCTAATTTTCTTCAGTTGCAGTTTGAACATGCATATGAGCATCTGGTCTTGTTCTGGCTTTTGATACTGAGATTTTCCACCATCTCCTTCTACAAATGTAGTAAAAATTTTGTTCCTGTATGATTTATCTGATGACTTTTTTTTTTCAGTGTGGAGGTTGAACCCAGGCCCTCATGCTTGCATGTTTTGCAAGTGCTGGACCACTGAGCTGCACACCCAACCCATTGTTTTACTTTTTTTTTTTTTTTTTTTTGAGACAGAGTCTCGCTAAATTATGCAGACTACCTCTGGTCTTGAACTTGCAATCCTGCTGCCTCTGCCTCCCCAGCCACTGGAATCACAGGCCATGTGCCACCTCGCCCTGCCCTCTGGTGACTTTTGTGTCATGTGTATAGCCACCATTTATGTTGGTGAAAAATGTACTTTCAATGAAAAGGTCATTGGGCTGACAAAATTCTATCATGCAATCTCCAGCATTGTTTCTATCATCAAGACCTTATTTTCCAACTATTGAGCCTTCTTTGTTCACAATTTTTGCATTTCAGTCACCAATAATATCAGTACATCCTGATTGCATATGCAGTATATTTCAGATTGCTTAAGTTGGTACAAATCTTCTCTGTCTTTATTTGTAGCCTTAGTGGTGGGTGTGTAAACTTGAATAATCATATTAACTGGCCTTCCTTGTTGGTGGATGGATATTATTCTATCACCAACAACATTGTACTTCAGAACAGATCTTGAGATATCTTTTTTGATGATGAACGCAACTCCATTTCTCTTTAATCTGTCATTCCCAACATAATAGTCCATGTGATTATCTGATTCAGTTTAAATGTAATTATTTACTAGACACATGTGTTAAAGACAAGAACATTTTGAACTGGAGAAAACAAAGGTACATAACAACCTTATATGCATTTGTGCATAGTAAAAAGAAGTTTTCAGTTAAAGACTAACCTTATCTATTTAGGATTAAAACATGAGTAAGCTTGACTAGAAGAATGCATGCGTTGACCAAGAATGTAGCCTTCTAGGGCAGAAAAATCATTCTGAGGGAAAGGTTTGATACATGACATTTGCTTTAATTACAATGGCCAGTATTCTGAAGAGCAGAAGAACTATGTTAACAGAATGTTAGCACCCAGAGGGATCCTAATAAGATGCTGTTGTCTTCTGTTGAGTCCTAGGGAGAGGAAGGGTGACAAATACAATCTGAAAAGGCTATTTCAGCAAAATATTTTTTATTGATACTTGAACTTCATTGCAGACTTTTCTTGATAGGCAAGTACTGCAGCAATAAAAATGTGTGTGTGTGTGTGTGTGTATGTGTGTGTATGTGAGAGAGAGAGAGAGAGAGAGAGAGAGAGAGAGAGAGAGAGAGAGCGCAAGCACACAAACTGCCCTCCTCTAGCAGAAAGTACAACAGAGTTTATATTTCTTGTTTTGTTTTGCTTTGTTTTGTTTTCTGACATTTCGGGATCTCTCAATGCAATTATACTGGGTAGGACCCTTAATGGAAGAGGTAACAGTGGCCTTAGGGGATTTTATTGGGACTTAGTAGACCTGGCAGCCTTAGTGGTAGTCAAAGTTTGATAACTAGTGAAAGTTAAAGTCAGTAGGAACATGAAAAGTTCTAGACTAATGTTTGTGTAGGGAGAATGACCAGGCTGCTGGATCTTTGAAGCTAGTGGGTATCAGAAAAGCAAAAAAGTATAAAGTGATTTTTTAAAATCTCTCCTTTCCGAGTTCTTCTCAGGAAAAACCCTTAAATATGTGATGCCACAGAAAAGTAAAGTGGGTTTGTTTTTGTGCACACATGGACACCCAATGTAATTGCGTGGGTTTGGGAAAGGAAAGCCTCAGTTTGAATGATTGAGTGGTTCTTACTAGAGGTAGATAACTTCATTGTGCCATTAATTGTGATAGCAATGTGGGTTGAAGAAACACCATTTACACATTGCCCTTATTTCAGTTCTACAAGTATTATTCATTATTTAATTTCAGAAAGAGGTTATAAACCTGCCTATTAGTGCAATAGTAGAATAGTGCAATTAGTAGAATCAAAATGCAACAGATAGATTTACTTATATAGTTATAATCGTAATTGTCCTCTGTATAATTAATATCATTTTGCTATTTATTATGTCACTGATTTCTTTTTAGACAATTTTACAACCCCTTTCCCTCCCACCCACTTCTTTCTGCTTGCATTCATTTTTTGCAATGAAATTAAGTCTTCAGATTATAATATCAAAAGTTACTTTAATAGATTTAGGAGGTAGTCAACTACTTTGCCACTTCATTGTAGCATTTGAGTTCTTTTTTGATGGTCCATTAAACTTTAGCAGAAGTATTATTATGTCTTTAAGTTTCAGCATCCTAACCCTGCTAAATTTATTGTTTACCTGAGGGTAATGATAGAAATCAAGTAATAAATATAGATGAGAGGAAAGAAGCATGTCAAATTATTTCTGTCCTATCATTTTAGGCAATCAGGTATCCAACAGTGAAATTTGGATAAAAAATTAAATAAGTCAAATGGCACATCACATTCTTAAGAGGTTATATTAACAATCCAGGGCTTTCAAGTTACTAAAGCCTAGTGATGCATTCAATGGTCCTTTCTGACTTGAAAGCATCTCAAATTTTTAAGTGCTTTATTCACATCATGGATTATCTGTTCCCTTTAGGAAAAAGCTAATGGATTTTCTTAGCCTTCCACCCCTGTTTTTGAGGGGCATTCTCAAAAAGGCTACTGATAGATGGATGGGAAGCTCTGTAAATTGCAATGATTTTCAACACTAACAGCCAGATTTAAACAATACTTGAAATAGTAGTGATGATAACCCTTTTAAGATTAAGGATAACAATCAAGAGCATTTAATTTTTTATTCCCTCTGGGTTAAGTATTTGTGTCTTAACTTTTGTCATCTTCCTATGATTAAAATTGTTTCTGGAGCATTGTTGATTAAAAGGCAGAATTGGAAAACTCTGGAAGCTCTTTTTTTCATATAAATAATTTATTGTATTTTCTGTTTTTTATTTCAAATAAATAGAAACTTATTTTTCACAACTAAGTTCATGTAAATTCCAGGAGAGTTGATACTTTTCAAAAAATACAGTCTCAAAGAAGAGTTGTATATACTGGATAAATAACATTATTTTCCCATGCCACTTTTAAGTTAATTGTATGATTCCTTATTAATCTTAATTTGCCTGATCATATTTCCTTATGTAGGGCTATACTCCTACATAACCCCTAAGAGAATCAACACATCTGGAAATAGCAATGATACATAACTATCTTCTGATACTCAGACCCCATTCAGTGTTCTCCTCTTGTCTTTATAGCACATTCAGATTCTCATGTTGCCTTTGTTATTTCTCTTTCCTGTCCTTCAATCTGGAACAGTTCCTCAATCTTTGCTTGATTTTCATGACAATGACACTTTCAAAGCTCTCAGAAGAGTTGTCATTTGACTTTCATTTGGAGATTGTCTGGTGTGTCCTCATGATTCTGTTCAGGTTATATGTCTTTGCCAGGAATATTGCAGAGGTGATGCTGTGTTCTTGAATCCTATTACATAGTGCATTATTTATCTCATTACAGATGATGTTAATATTGCTTGCAAATAGTGGCATTCCTCAGGTTTTTCTTCCCTTCATAATTAACAAGTATTTTGAGGAAAGATATTTGAGAGACTGTAAATACTCTATTACTCCTTCAACATTTAATCAATTAACTTATTTCTATCAATATATCAACAGATTTCTATTTTATTCAATGAGGTATAATCCATTACTATACTTATTTCTTCAGATGCTAGAAATCCCCCACATTTGGCTAGGCAGACGCACTTCTAGTTGTCTTCTTTGTCTTTTTGTCATTTTCTGTTATTCTGAGAGCACTTTCTCATGTTCTGGGACAATAATATATTCCAGATTCATCTTATACACTTTTGCTGTAACTCTGAAATTACTGTAATCATCTTTTCAAGGAGCCCTTATTTGCCATTGTGGATTCCACAGAGCTCCTTCCCTGGTATGCATGCTCACTTCCTTCTAACCAGACTCTAACACCTTGTACTGAGCTTTTCTCTGCATGAGGTGAAGCCCTTGCTGTTTCTCAGGGTCTCCAATATCCTGCATAGACCACTCTACCAAAACTCTACCAAACATATTCAGATGTCCTTTTCATACCTATAAGGGGTCTGACACTCCTTGTGAGGACTTCACCTTGTATGACTGTCCCCTTCACCATTCTGGACTCTAATATTCCACTCAAGGCCACTACTACCACCCTCCCCTTCGCCTGATCCTTTCTTTATCCCTTTTGGGCTCCAACACTTGGGCCACAGTTGCTCTCTGGCTTCTACCCTCTGTGATACAGAGGTCTACTTGCTTGATTTCTCCTAATGATGTTTAGAGAAAAGCATTAACTTTATTCACAGCAATGTTAAATTGCTGTTCAAGCTGGGTCCCGCTCATAGCAACCCTCATAGGGTTTTCAGTAGCTGATTGTATTGGGATTTGCTTCAGGAGTGGATTGCCACTTTCTTCTCCTGTTTTTGGAATGCTGAGGATTCATTAGAGAGTACAGAGCAGTATTCTACCAACTGAGCTAAACCTCAGCCCAATGTTAAATTTACAGTACTAAAATGACAAACATTAGCTTTGTAAATTGTCTATCAGAAAGCAAAGTTATGAAAACAAAACTGCATTTGTTAATCATTACCTACAACACAAAACTCAAAAGATTCCCTCAAATTCTTATTGTACCCAGATGACTATCAAATGTATACTACCATCTCAGGTCTTCCTCTCTAAGTAAGACCCATGCAACTAATGTCCTACCTGAAATATTTTCCCAAATTCCTTAAATTCCCTGTCCAGCTCTATACTTACAGCTAGACTCCAGTCTACCCCTCTTCATGATCCTATATCTCACTGCCTCAGTTAATGGAACTGTAGGGGAATCAGTCATGAAATCCAGAAATCTACTGGTCCATCTTGCCCCTATCCTTTTCTTCTTGACATCCCAAAGTCTATCTGTTGGCCCATATGATGGATAATGTAATTTATTCACTTCTGTTCATCTCTGCTTCCACCACTCCATTCTGAGGGACTCATCTCATCCTAGATGACTGAAATAAACTCCTACATGTTCTCTCTGCACCTGCTCATGCCTGCCACAATCCATTCTTTATACCAGTGCAGAGAAATGTTTCCAAAATGCAGTCAGATCGTTCCATGGATGTCTATATTCCTCCTCCCTTCTTAGAACACATGAAGAGATTTCCATTCATTTTAGGATATGATTTTTGTTTATTTTCCTATGATATTTTCCTTTTATTTTTAGCAATTTTGGGGGGCAGTACTGGGAGACTGAACCCATGGCATTTCCACCACTGAACTGTAGCCTCCAGCCACTTTTTTAAATTTTTTATTCTGAGATAGTGTCTTGCCAAGTTATGCAGGCTGTCTCTGGCTTCAAACTTACAATCCTCCTGTCTCTGCTGAGTTTACAATCCCCCTGCCCTGTGCTGAGCTTTTCTCTTCATGAGGTGAAGCCCTTGCTATTTCTCAGGGTCTCCAATATCCTGCATAGAACACTCTACCAAAACTCTACCAAACATATTCAGATGTCCTTTTCATACCTGCCTCTGCCTTTGAAGTATATGAAGAATACATATATATATATTTTATATATATATATATATATATATATATATATATATATATATATACACACACACACACACACATATATGTGTGTATATATGTGTGTGTGTACATATACATATATATATATGTATATGTACACACACACACACACACACACACACACACCCTGGAACTACAAGGTAATGTAAGGGCTAGACTCTGGACATCTTCAGCACTATCCTTCTCATCTTTCCTCCAGCTCTCTATGTGCCAGCCGTAACAGCTTTCTTTCCTATCAGTTTTTGAATGTTCCTTGCTGCCTCTAGTGGAGAACCTCTGCACATGTTCTTCCCTTCTGCCTGAAAACTCCTACCTGCACACACAAATAATAGTCCTTAGTTAATACCTATTTTTCCTTGAACTCTTAGTTCTGTCATTATTTCCCTAGGCCAGAATCTTGCCTATCTGACACTCTCATTTGCCTCATTTGATGTTTTCCTGTAACCATGGTTTCTCCTTGACCACACCTCTTAATGTATATTTGTTTTATATAGGTGCATAACTTCTCCCCAAAGCCTAAGCTCCCTGACTATATGCATATGGCTATTTATTTATTATTATCACTACTACTTTGTTTGTCATTATATCTTGGCATCTAATAAGCCTCTTATGTAAATATTCAAAATAATTGAATGAATTAATCATAGTTTCGTTACCACAGATGAGAGTCCATGAGAATTTTTTCTCCTTGCTTTACTGCAAGACTGTATCCCTGAAGATCTCCATTCAGTATGCTGCTGCTACTTTATTGCTTATTGTTACAAGGGCTTCTTACTGACAGTTCCTTATTTGATGTCTTTAAAAGACTCAAGTACAGCCGGGCACAGTGGTGCACGCCTGTAATCCCAGCGGCTTGGGAGGCAGAGGAGGAGGATCACAGGTTTGAGACCAGAGGCTGTCTGCATAATTTAGTGAGACCCTGTCTCAAAAAGTAAAAAAAAAAAAAGGGCTGGGGGCGCAGCTCAGTGGTCCAGCCTTTGCAAAGCATGCAAGGCCCTGGGTTCAACAACCAGTACCGCAAAAAAAAAAAAAAAAAAAAAAAAAAAAGACTCAAATACACTGATAAGAACTTTTGCAATTTATAAGATTTGCCAAAGATGGCCAGGTACAGTAGTGCACACCTTTAAACCCAGTGACTTCAAAGGCAGAGGCAGGAGGATTGTAAGTTTGAAGCCAGAGGCAGCCTGCATAACTTGGCAAGACACTATCTCAGAATAAAAAATAAAAAAGTGGCTGGAGGCTATAGTTCAGTGGTGGAAATACCCTGGGCTCAGTCTCCCAGTACTGCCCCCCAAAATTGCTAAAAATAAAAGGAAAATACCATAGGAAAATAAATAAACAAAAATCATATATTTTAATTAATATTACCTACCATTGATAGGGCTGGGATTTAGCTCAGTTGGTAGAGTGCTACTCTGCAGTCTCTCAGGTCCGGGGTTTGATTCCTAGCATCACAAAAATGGAAGAACGATGTGGCAATCCACTCCCAAGGCAATCCCAAAACAAACAGCCATTGAAAGCCCTATGAGGGTCTCTGTGAGTTGGACAGGACTCCACTGCACCTGATAAAAAAACTATTAGCAGAGTGCCACACTGCACTCTCTGAGGACCTGGGTTCAATCCCCAGCACTCTAAAAAATGGGAGAAGGGTGTGGTAATCCACTCTCAAGGCAATCCTGAAACAGCCAGCCATTGAAAACTCTATGGGGGTTGCTATGAAGCAGACCCAATTCTATAGCACCTAACAACATTAACCAATAGTTTATTATCAGTATATTAGCATAATAAAAGGCAAACTATAAGGACAATGTAATACTGTGCAGCCAACACTTCATTCTGCATAAGGAGAGAAAAAATAGTTAAAATAATTTATAAGACAAAATAACTCTTTGCCTTACTTATATTTTCATTTGGCAAAGATGTTCAAAATAGCTTGTGACCTTCCAGCGTGATATGCATTCTCAAGGCAAAAAGGAAATAAACAGGACCTGTGATTATTTTACTAAGACTTTAGGATGAAATTTATGGATGTCATAGTTGGACCATTATTAAGAAGGTGGCCTTTTTTTCTCTGTTGATTTGTTTCTTTTTCCTGACAATTCTATTATCTGAATGTTGCTTGATATTTGCTGAGAGGTTAGGTGGGTGTGATATGTATTGGGGCACAGCCTGGACTGGGAGTTATTCTACCTTGCATTTTATGTGGGTGGTTGTCATGTTGCTTTAGAAAGAGCCTTTTATATTTGACAGGATATTTCAGCTTATTTGATCCCTTATTCATTTTCCATAATCTCTAAAGGCGAAGGGTATAATCTCATCTCAGTATGAGAAGTTCTCAGCACAACAGAGCCCTGAGAACCACAGAGAAAGAAAATATTTTGCCATGAGATAAGAGCTCCCATGTCTCAATGTTTTTCATTTTTTCCCAGTATATGAGAAAAACATGTTGTCACATTTTGCTATAAAATTAGGGGAGAATATAATTGATATGATCATTTTGCACACAAATTATTTCAGCCAATATAACTTGATATTATATAATGAATATGTCAGACTCTGAAATTTCTTCTAACACTTATGTGAAAAAATAAGCATTTTTACTTACTTTTTTTTACCATTTTAACCAATTTATATTATTGTTGATGATTCCTTCAAAAATAGCACTTGACTCAACATGTGTGTTAAATTCCCAATATGTAGTAGAAACTCTTATAATACCTAGGATATAGAAATAGATGAGATATACTATTTTATTTTCAAGGTATTATAAATTCTGTTGTTGTCATTGTTAGTGTCATTGGGTCCAACTCATAGTGACCCTCATAGGATTTTTTATAAATTCTAGAATCTGATAAATCCTTGCAGTTCAAATTCTAGTTTATCCACTTAATAGAAGTGTCAAATTATTTAGTATTTTAAATCCAAGTTTCCTATGAAATGGAGATACTAATAATATCTACTTCATAGAACTTTCATGAGAATTAAATGGCATAGTTCATGTTAAGCTCCTCCTTTAGTGCTTCAAATAGTATAAGTACTCAATAAATATCAGTCTCATTATTACTATCATTTTCAGATTTATCATTGTCATTATTTATCATTTATAATTTGAAAATATCCCAAGGAGTGAAAATAAAAGTTCATCTCATGAGCAGTTTTCTTATTTCTCTCCCTTGTTTATAGTATTGTATTAAAGAATGAATTGAAGGAAGACCAGAATCAACTGTGCAAAATGAATATGGCTTCAGGTATTCTAGGAAGGATAGGCAGTCTTCCAACACCCTACCTATAAGAAAGTATTTTTATTGTATATTAAAATACCATTTAAGTATAAATACTGTTAGAAAAAATAATAGCTGAGAAAAATCACATTGTATCACAAAATGATTGATGTTACTGGCTTTTGTAGTGTTAACTTGGAAGGGTGAAGGGTTAGAGAGAAAGGAGTTGGTAAGAGATAGTTGAGGGTGTTTGAAAAGAGAGATGAGGGAATATGGAGAGCTATGTAGGAGTCAAAGGTTGGAGAAAAAGTACAGGCACTGCAGCAAGGTATATACACTTCATGAAGCTGTTTAGGAAGAATTCATGTTGGTCATTTATCATGCTTCCAATTTTCTTGCACCTAATCCCTTCTGTGGGGCTGGGGTTTAGCTGAGTTGGCAGAGTGTCCCTGTGTACTCTCTGAGGCCCCAAATTTGATTCCCAGCACCACAAAAATGGAAGAAGAACCTGGCAACCCACTGTTGAAATAATCCTGAAACAATCAGCCATTGAAAACTCTATGAATAGCAGAAAAGGACTAACACAGTGCCAGGCATGGCACAGTGCCAGGGGGTATTTCGTTCTATTGTACATAGGGTTGCTATGAATTGGACCCAACTTGACAGGAGCTAACAACAATTCCATCTGTATGTCAACTGATTTAACTGAGACTACTTGGTTGTTACAGATGAAGATTTTTAATGTTTTTAAAAAAGTGTTCTAAAGCTTAAACAAAATGGAATAAATTTATTATAAATTAAGAGATCCACTCAAATTCCTTTTCTGTTTAGTGAAAAAGATATTTTAATGCAAAATAAACATGGATTTTTAAAAACATTGACATGAAGGAAAGTCATGCCTCTTTATACAAATCAGGGCATTAAAAATAGTAGCTATTTTTATAAAAATCTTATCAGTATTTATGTAAGTGTGTGGATTTAAATTCTGTTGTTCATGTATACAAGATCATGCCTCATTTCTTCTAAGCTACACTGTCATCCATAGAAATAAATAAGTTCATTTTTTGACAGGCATTTATGGACCATCCACAAATTCTATGCACCATAGTAGGCTTTCAGGATTCAAGGATGAGTTTTATATAGGCCTGGCTGGGGTTTAGCTCAGTTGGGTAGAGTGCCACTCTGCACTCTCTGAAGCCCAGGGTTCGATCCCCGGCCCTGCAAAAATGAGAGAAGGATGTGGCTATCTACTCGTGAAGTAGTATCAAAACAATCAGCCATTAAAAACCCTGGAAGGGTTGACAGCACCTAACAAAAAGAACAGTCCCTTAAAAACTATGCCTTATTGTCTATATTAACATTAGTTTGCTATTGTACTATGTTTGCTAGCGTGACTCTACCTTTACTAGGGGTTTCTCACCCAGGTAAGTGGCTAGATTGTTCATTACTGAAATTTTCTGAAAGACTCAAAAATTTCAAAGGAAAGCATCAATAGACAATTTAGGCCATATATATTTTTTTAGGGCTGGGATTTAGCTCAGTTGGTAGAGCGCTGCACTGCAGTCTCTGAGGTCCCGAGTTCAATTCCCAGTGCCACAAAAATGGGAGAAGGACCTGGCAATCCACTCCCAAGGCAATCCCCAAACAGTCAGCCATTGAAAACCCTATGAGGGTCGCTATGAGTCGGATACCGACTCGACGGCACCTAACAACAACAACATATTTTTTTAAATTGTCTGTGCTTAAGGAGTACAACATGATGTTTTGATATGCTTATACACAGTGAAATTACTACAGCTAAGAAAATTAATTAATTCATCTCCTCACATCTTTATCTTTTTTATGTGGTCAGAGCACCTAAAATCTGCTGTCTGAGCAAATTTCGAGGATATGATACATTATCATTGCCTACAGTTACCATGAGCCTGCAGCCGTAGCCCTGTGGCATCCGATCCCATCAGATCTCGGAAGCTAAGCAGGGTTGAGCCTGGTTAGTACCTGGATGGGAGACCACCTGGGAATACCAGCAGCTGTAGGCTTGGGAGAAGGACCTGGCAACCCCCTCCCAAAAATCAATCTGCCATTGAAAACCCTATGAACAGCAGAGAAGCACTGACAATAGTGTTTCCCCTGTTGTACAGAGGGTCACTATGAGTCGGATACCGACTCGAAGGCACTTAAGAACAACAACAACAGTTACCATGATGTACAATGGTTGGTTGTTGGTTGTTGTTGGTAGGTGCCATCGAGTCGGTATCCGACTCATAGCGACCCTCATAGGGTTTTCAATGGCTGTTTCGGGATTGCCTTGGGAGTGGATTGCCAGGCCCTTCTCCCATTTTTGCGGTGCTGGGAATTGAACTTGAGACCTCAGAGACTGCAGCGCAGCTCTACCAACTGAGCTAAATCCCAGCCCCATGATGTACAATAGATTTCTTTAACTGATTCGTCCTTTCTGTGATATTGTATCTTCTGACCACTATTTCCCTAATCCTTCCACCTCCAACCATACCAAGCTGTGATAAAACACCATTCTGCTCTATACTTCTATGGGATTGCTGGATCTTATGGTAGTTCTATTTTTAACTTTTTGGGGAAACTCCATAGTGGTTTTCATAATGATTGTACTAATTTACATTCCCCCAACCATGTACAGGGTTCCTTTTTTTTCTACATCTTTCCCAATATTTGATATTCGTTGTCTTTTTGAACATAGCCATTCTAACTGAGACAATGCTGTATCATTGTGGTTTTGGCTTGCAATTTCAGCCATTCTAACTGAGACAATTCTGTATCATTGTGGTTTTGGCTTGCAATTTCCTCATGATTACTGGTGTGGAGTATTTTTTCGCATATGTGTTGGCCATTAAGAAATTTCCACTCAGGGTTTTTGTTCATTTTAATCAGATGATGATGATGATGATGATGATGATTATTATTATTATTGAGTTGTTTGAATCTCTTATGTATTTTGGACATTAACCCCTTATCAGGTGTATGGTTTGCAAATATATTCCCATTTTATAGGTTGTCCTTTCATTCTTTTGATAATGGCCTTTACTGTGTGGAAGCCTTCTAGCTTGAAGTAATTTCATTTGTCTAATTTTATTTTTGTTGCCTATGCGTTCAGGGGTCATATTCAAAAAATTCAAAAAGGTGCTGGACCTTTATGCTTCTGTATCAGTCAGTCACTGGATATAGCTATTGGGGAGAAAGCACACATGCAAGATGGCTTCTTTTGATAGAGCACAAAAACATTGCCAGAGGGAGACTCAGCCGTGAAATGACTACTACAGACACTATTGACAGTGAGAGGAGTGAACAACTTGGTTTCGAAGGGGAAATCCTGGCAACACATCACCCCCTCCGTTATCTTCACTCTACTGCAAACCTAACTTGTTATTCTTCTTTTTCTTTCTTTACAAGTTTGACTGAACAAGTAAGCCAGGCATGCCATGTTTTCTCATGTTGTTGGCCAAGGAGGTAGATTTTGATCCTGCTCTGCAAACCTCGTCATCTCTCAGTGTGCAGACAAAGTTAAGCATGAGCATGCTAAGATTTAGTAACAGTAGGAAATATGATATCTAATCTGAGCCTAGAATTGTGTCACTTTAGTCAATCCATCCTTTCCCAGAAAGCCTTGCACTAAGGATTGTAGGACACTTGCCAGGAAACATGTAATCAATAAGTTATTTCACATTTAGATAATGATACTTGTGCAGATTCTATGCTTTATTGGAAAGACCATTGAATATTTTAATGTCATTTCAATACAGTAGTGAGCAATTATGCAGTTATTTGTTGAGATTTTCAGGAGTGTCTAATATTTCAGAAAAATATCTTGGTTAAAAATGATGGTTTGTGGAGTAAGAGTGCCTAAATTTGCAGTTTGGTCCCTCCAATTGCTAGTAAATGTTGCATTTAGTTTACCATTTTTAAATGGTCGAGATACAGTGTCTATTTCATAGAACAGTTTTGGGTAAAATGAGATTATTCATATAAAATGGTTCCTGAAAAATGGTTCATAACACATTTTTGCTTAATAAATGTTGGCTGTTATCTTCTGAATAGCTGCAGAATAGTAACAAAATCTCAGTGGCATAGAATCTTAGGTATTTATTTAGCTCATAGAGTCCTCCATTGGCTGTAGTTCAGCTGATCTAGGCTGAACTTAGCTGAGTGGCTCTACTACTCTTGGATAGATCTCCTCAAGAATTTGTGAATCGAATCTGGGTGCAGTGGTGCATGCCTGTCATCTCAGTGACTCTGGAAGTGGAGGCAGGAGGATTGAAAGTTCCAGGCCAGAGGCAACCTGTGTAACTTAGCAAGACACCTGTCTCAAAGCAAAAAGTAAAAAATGGCCTGGGGACATGGATCAATAATAAAGTGGTTGCACAAAGCCCTGGGTTCAAATTCCCAATAGCACAAAAATAAAAAAGTGAATTGATTATACTCCATGTATTTCTCACCTTTCTCTAGGAACCAGAAACCTTGCCAATACTAGATCTTTTCATGGAGACTGCAGAAATGTAAGAGAGTCAGCCTAACTGCTCAAGTAACTCTCAAGCCTTTTCTTCTATTAGTGTTGCCAACATTTGATTTGGACAAGGTTGAGTCACATGGGTGAAAACAAAGCCAAGAGAGGTAAAATGTACTCCATTGCTTTAGTGAGAGAAACTGAAAAGCCATGTAACAAAGGGCTCAAATACAGAGAAAGAATTAGGAAAAGTCGGACACTCACATCTCCCCAGTGTCTATGGCCCAAATCTGTCTGTTGTGTCCCCTTCCACAGTCATTCCTACTAAGCTCAGCCTATCCTCCTTCCATACCCACTCTCTGTAGGTGTATCTGCAGCCCCTCACCCTGTGCTGCCTCCTTGTACCCACAGCCTTCAGTTATTCTACATGACTCTTAACTATGACTTGGCTATCTTTTAATGATGCAAAATTTTTAATGATTTTTTTCAGGTTCTTCCTTCAAATTTATTTTATGACAAGTTCAAGCAGTATATTCTTTATACTGCTCATATCTCTTTTCAAGATAATTGTTCTCTTGCTATGGCTTAATAGTTTTCTTATGAGTTGACATTTCACACTTCTGTTTATCTATTTTCAACTCAGTATATCAAATTCACTTTGTTTTCTACCAACATCAGAGTTCCAAATTCACTCCCTTACACTATGGTACTTTTGACCTTATAGTTTTTTATAACTCTTTTCTAACTTTCCATAATTGGGTATTATTATATTTTTCCCCACTTCTTAGGTTCCTGCTCTGTCTTATGTGCTAGAAATGTTCGTCCTTTCACTCCAAAAAAAAAAAAAGGGGGGGGGGGAGCATTCTTTAAAGTTTTGTCCTTAGTATTAAACTCATTACTTTCTTATTCGTAATATAGCTGTGTTCCCATAGGTTATCAGCTCTAAGTGAATTTACCTCAGTTTTATTTTTTTTTCCACATTGGTTTCCTTCCAACATATAGTACTGAACTTTTGTTTGTTTTTCCAGCACTTGGGAGTTGAGGAGTTGAATCCAGGGCCCCACACATGCTTTTTGCAAGTGCTTAACCACTGAGCCATATCCCCAGCCAGTACTTTAGTTAGGGTCTCACTAAGTTACACAGAGCCTGCAGCTGTAGCCCTGTGGCATCCAATCCCGTCAGATCTCAGAAGCTAAGCAGGGTCAGGCCTGGTTAGTACCTGGATGGGAGACCACCTGGGAACACCAGAAGCTATAGGCTTGGGAGAAGGACCTGGCAACCCCCTCCCAGAAATCAATCTGCCATTGAAAACCCTATTAACAGCAGAGAAGCACTGACAATAGTGTTTCCCCTGTTGTACAGAGGGTTGCTATGAGTTGGATACCGACTTGACGGCTCCTAACAACAACAAGAAGTTACACAGGCTGCCTCTGGCCTTGATCTTGCAATCTTCCTACCCCTGCCCCCAGAGTTGCTGGGATTAAAGGCATGTGTCACTATGCTCAGTTTGCTTATGGTAGTGAACTTTTTCTTTCTTTCTTTCTTTTTTTTTTTTTTAGTAC
>VMDO01032690.1:0-18716 GCA_007922755.1 Pedetes capensis | reverse complement strand
AATACTATATAGTAAAAGATAGAGAAGACTTGGATGGGAAACTTAGATGGGAAGGGGGGAGGGGGGAAACATAGAGGAGGGTAAGGGGTAACCTATATGAATAATGCTTATCAAATTGCATATATGAAAATTGTCACAATGAAAACCATGTCAAAATGAATCACATTATGATGTACATTAAAAATTTCTAATAAAAAAAGAAAGAAAACCTATGTGCAGTGGTCAGCTTTCTGCAAACTCCAGGATTTGTCAGGAAATAATGGAAAGTAAGGAGTGAGGACAGTGTTGGGCTCATGATACCCTCAAGTTCCTTGCCTCTTTTCCATCTTTGTCTTTCCCGTGATAAACAATAAAGGAAATAAAAGCTAGTGATCTGGCAAATGGAAAGAAGTAAAGAAAACAATAACATGTCCACGGGAAAGACTTATCAGATTCTTTCATTATGACATGAGAAAGTGAGGCCAAGAGAGGTTAAATGATTGTGGGCAGAGTCCCATGGTTACTAAGAGGTAAAGACCTTTCTAGGGCCCAAATTCTAGATTTTTTATGTAGTTCAAAGCAAGTTAACACTGACATGTGCCCACAAGGTTGTTGGCTAGGTAGAGTTCAATGTTTGCCTCTCAAAGAAATTCAGAACATTTGAATGCTATATTTTATATGTTCAAAGCTTTACAATTGAGAAAACTGTACACCTAATGTGGTAGAACATGAAAAGGATTATTTTTCCTGTCTTCACCACCTGCAACTTTACAACTGTTTTCCTAAGTTTCCTTACGTTTTCTAAGCACTGATATTTAGCACTGGAATTTGAAGGTTCAAAGGAGAAAATACAAGAGGACGTAGATTTCTACAGTTATTGCCCAATTTTTGTCATCATTTCAGGTCTCACATACCTTGGTCAAAACTTTCACTCATTTGAGGTTGAAAGACGCCCCCGTGCCCCAAATTTGGAAGCTCTCATAAAACTAAATGGTACTTACCATGCCTTTCAGAATCAGTGGTATTCTGCAGCAAGTTTTCTTAAGGAAAAATATATGGTATGCCTATGTTGTTGTTGTTAAGTGCTGTGGAGTTGAGTCCTACTCATAGTGACCCTATGTACAATAGAACGAAACACTTCCCGACACTGTGCCATGCCTGGCTCTATGTCAGTGCTTCTCTGTTATTCATAGGGTTTTTGATGGCTGATTGTTTTGGGAGCAGGCTATCAGGTCCTTCTCCCACTTTTGCAATGCTGGGGATAGAACCCAGGGCCTCAGAGCGTGCAGAGCAAGCACTCTGCCAACTGAGCTAAACCCCTCACTTTCTCAGAATCAGCGTGGATAATGCCACTTTATACTTCTTGCACTGCTCTTGATGAAGCAAAGAAAATTTGGGAGACTAAGTGGTAGAGCAGTGAGATTTGATCCCAAGTACTGTAAAAAAAGAGGAAAGAAGATGAAGAATGAGAAGAAGAAAAGGAAGAGAAGGAGGAGAAAGAAACTTCTATTGCACAAAATTCAATTCTCATCCCTAAAAAGCTCATCATATTTTCCATACTTATTAGATTAGATTAAAAATCCATCAGTTGCAAGTCTAAAGTCATTTTACAATGGTTTGTTTTCCTAGTGGAGATAATTTTTCTTTTGTTCTGTAGGTATTATTAAAGCGAGTAACAAGGAATATGGAACATGGTATGAAAGAGCTAGGTAAGTACCTTCATCCTAAAAATTCAACATGAACATCTCTTATCATCACAGCTTTAGAAATGCTTTGTATAACTGCTAATTTTTGAAGAAGCCTACTCACTAATAAACTGGGATTTAGCTCAGTTGGTAGAGCGCTGCGCTGCAGTCTCTGAGGTCCCGAGTTCAATTCCCAGCACTGCCAAAATGGGAGAAGGACCTGGCAATCCACTCCCAAGGTAATCCTGAAACAGCCAGCCGTAGCCCTGTGGAATCCGATCCCATCAGATATCGGAAGCTAAGCAGGGTCGGGCCTGGTTAGTACCTGGATGGGAGACCACCTGGGAACACCAGGTGCTGCAGGCTTAGGAGAAGGACCTGGCAACCCCCTCCCAAAAATCAATCTGCCATTGAAAACCCTATGAACAGCAGAGAAGCACTGACAATAGTGTTTCCCCTGTTGTACAGAGGGTCGCTATGAGTTGGATACCGACTCGACGGCACCTAACAACAACAACAACAACTCACTAATAATAATAAAGTGATGGATAACATCAACAGTCAACATGACTGTGTTTACTAGTAGAGATGGGTATAGTGTAATATTACCTCACCATATTTATTCTCTATCTGATACAACAACGAAGGTCTTCTAATTTCTGCCTAGACAATCAATTCTATGATTATCCTATCACTTCATAACTTTGTTAATTCTATTTTCTTCCACATGAGAAACACTGTGCCTTCCTGAGTGACACAAAGAAAGAAATTACTTTTTCCCACCACTTACCGCAGACTTCCCATTCAAGGATTTAGGCTTTACAACGAGATGAAATCAGAATAGAGCCTTTCGGCAATCTGTGAGAACAGCTGGGAGTGTTGATGTCCACACCTGGCAACAGTTTGCTCTCTGAGTCATGCCACATCACGCTCCTGGTGCAGGACAAATCCTGGGAGTGGAGCAGGCATCCTGATAATAAGACGTTCATGTGTGAGGAAGAGAAAGGGGATTGATACCAAGTGGTAGGCAGCAAAAGAGCACAGTGTGCCTAAGAGTGAGGCCAGTCTTGAGAGATCTTAGATGGCAAATGGCCACTAGGACAGACAAGAGGTCGTGACCAAGGAAAAGGCCAAATGTAGATTCTGAGTGAATGAATTTTCATGAGCAGCCAGGAATTCACGAGACAAGAAAAGCATAGATGAATGAGTTATTCAGTAACACTGGCAAAGTGAGTGGATGAATGAGAGGACTTAATCAGAAGCCATGTCTGAGCATGAAGTCTGCAGTCAAAACCCCTGAACAGGAAGGTGGATAGTAAACACCAGACCCAGAGCGCCTGCCAGTGTCCAGTGCAGGTGAATTGGTATAACTATTAGCATTTGTACTAGACTGCTGTCCTTTCCCCTAGCATAGACACAAGAGTGAATGCTGCCAAGAAAATGACCCCTGGCACTGCTGGTGAATAATGATGGATGGCAGTGGGCCTGACAGTGGGAAACATGTCCCTGGGTGGAAGGTCAGGCTTCATGGGCTTTGAGAAGAAATATTAGCTTATTTTCCACAGTTCACAGTTAACACAATGTTCTCATTTCAACTGAAAATATTTTGTTATTTTTCAGGCTACATAGAGTATGATCATCCAGATATTGCTGTCACTATGAAAACCAAGGAGGAGATTAATGTCATGCTCAATATGGCTAGAGAAATTGTCAAGACTTTCAGGTCAAAAGGAATTATTCATAAAGTTGAAGGTACTGAAATTAATAAGGTAAGGTAGAATATTTTCAGAACAAATGTGTTTACTTAATATGTAATCATTCACAATCATGAAGCCTACTTTTCACTCCTTCTAATAAAAAAATTCTTAAGATATGAAAAATACCTTAAAATAATTGTTTAAAGACAAGCACCCACCACAAAGACTTTCCTTCCTGCAGCCTTGGTGCTCAACTTCTCTCTGTTTTTTGCCCCAATGAGGGACCATATCTTTCTCCCAAACGAAGGGTCTAAGGAATCCACTCTTCATCCTAGGCTAGTAGGGGTATCACTGTGTTCTTGGGAATGATCTATGGTACTAAACAACATTTCTAACATACCCCATAATTTATGAGCATTTTCAATTATAGATTAAGACTGATTATAGTATCTTTCTCTAAGTTCCTTAAATGGTACCATGACATGTAAAAAAGATAGTTCCCAACTCATTCTGTAAGCTGTTATTATTTGTTGGTTGTTTAATTAAAACTCCTAAGGAATGAATTAAAAACCTATAGAATTAATAAGAGGGTTCAATAGAGTGGCCAGAAACAAGACCAAGGTACAAAATTTATCCCCAGTAAAAAATAAGGCAAAAAAAAATTCTACTAGCAATTGTAATTAAAAATTCTAAGTTGCTTTTTTTTTTTTTTTTTTTTGGTACTGGGGGTTGAACCCAGGGCCTTGCACTTGCCTGCTTTGCAAGTGCTGGACCACTGAGCTGCACCCACCGCCCTTTTTTTTTTTACTTTTTTGAGACAGAGTCTCACTAAATTACACAGACTGCCTCTGGTCTCGAACTGGCGATCCTTCTGCCTCCCCCTTCCAAGCTGCTGGGATCACAGGCATGCACTAAAACTCTAAGTTCTTAAGTATGTCCCCAACATTAAAATATGTAGCACCCAGGTGGTAAGAACTAAAAATATCCAACTAAATACATGTAGAATACCTGTAGAGCAAGAGTTGGCAAATACTTTCTATGAAGAACAAGAAAATAGTTACTTTACATTATGTAAGCCCATATGGCACACACCACAACTATTCAATTTGCAATTATAGCACCAAAGCAACTATAGGAAATATAAATGAATGATATCACTGTGCCCCATCCCACCTACAAAAAAATTTAAAAAATATATTTTCAAAAACAAGCAGCAAGCAGCAATTGGCCAATAGGTAATAATTTGCAACCTATGCTATAGAGAATCAGTATTTTAATATGTGAATCATCCACAAAATAATCAGCTAATTTAGTAAACCTTAATAAAAACTCAAACATTTTGGGGGGTTTAACAAGTAAATTTTACTTATACAATTTATTTCTCAGAATTTTTTAGAAAAAATATTAAAAAGTGGGCTGGGGCTATGCCTCAGTGGTGGAATTATTGCCTAGCATGCATAAGCCCCTGGATTCATTCCCCAATACCACCCCCCACACACACACACACACAGTGAGGGTCAAGAGGATTCTAGGAAGGCAGCTGAGTAAACTGTAAAACTCTGTAGAACTCTGTTCTCCCTAGACAGCGATTACACTAGCAGAATCTACCTGATTATAACTAAGCTTGAGTTCTGGAGGCTGTTGAAGGTTTGCACACTCCAGGGGGGAGGCTTGGATGACAAATTGCGGCTAATTTCTGTCAACATTAGCTCTTACCAAAGTATCAGTTACTCATATCTCACCTGTAAGCACGACGACAGGCAAGTTTGCACATCTTTGGAGCAACTTCCACTCAACTTGTAGGAGCCAACATGAGGAAGAAGGGCCCCATCCTCCAAACATAAAGAATTTGTATTCTCATCCCTGATGGCTGTTTCTGACCACAGAGGAAGAAACAAATGTGGGTGGCCCTTGTACTTGCACCTCTCCTCATTGTTGCAAATCTGCTCCCTCTAGTGGAAGTGACTTTCAAAGCATTTAAGAGGCCTGCAACATTTTTTTGCCCCTGCATTTTTCTTTTTCACCTTTTGAGAGCCAGACATCGAAGAGTAGAACATTCAGAAACAAGCATATAGGCAGGAGAAACTACAAAGTCATCGTGTGTGCCATGGAGAGGGCATGAGTTCAGAAAGAAACTCTTGCAAGACCTGAAGTTGAGGCCTTGGGATGATCTTTGGCAGAGAAACAGCCTATGATGATAATTTTAAAATGTTATCAAATTCTGAGGGGGAAGAGGGAAAATCTGATTTCTAAAATTATCACACAATTACATTCAAATCCAGTTTTCAATAACAAAAAAATCACACGGAATAAAGAGAAACAGGAAATTATGATTTATTCAAAGGAAAAAGATTAACAGGAACTGTCTTGAAAAAGATCTGACAGCAGATGTATCAGGCAAAGATTTTTGAAGAGTTTTAAAGATGCTCAAAGAACTAAATAAAGACATTGAGTCAAAAATCAATGTATAAACAAAACAAAAAATATTAACGAGTAGATAAAAATCCAAATAGAAACCAGAAAGAAATTCTGGAGCTGAAAAGTAAAATATACAATAATTGAAATTTAAAAATTTAGTGCCAAGATTCAAAGGTAGATATGAGCAGGCAGAAGAAAGAATCAGTGAACTTGAAAATATAATAATGGAAATGATCACATTTGAGGAATTAAAAAAAAAATTGAAAGTGAGTCTGTGGACTTCAGGTGGATCAACATATTCATTGTGGGAGTCCCAGAAGAATAAAGGAGAGGAGAACAATATTTGAGTAAATAATGGCTATAAACTTTCCAAATTTAAAAGATGTGAATGTAAACATCCAAGAACCTCAACCAACTCCAAATAATATGAACTGTAAAGGATTCTCATGGAGAAACAATATAATCAAACTGTCAAAAAATAAAGGCTGAGACCATTCATAAAATAGCAAGAGAAAAACAACTTATCACATACAAGAGACCCTCACTACAATTAGCTTAACAGGTTTCTCATCAGAAATTTTGGAGGCCAGAAAGGCTCATATATTCAGTTAGGTTTAAATATACTCATATATTTAAAAAACAAAAAACAAAAACAAACAAACAAACAAAAACTTGACAAGGCAGGACCCTATATCCAGCAAAACTGTCCTTCAAAAGTGAAGGAAAGTCAAGCAAGGTGGAGCATGCCTATAATGCCAGCAACTCAGGAGGCAAAGGCAGGAGGATTTCAGGTTCGAGGCCAGAGGCAACCTGCATAACTTAATGAGACACTGTCTCAAGATAAAAAATAAAAAGTGGCTGGGGATGCAGCTCAGTGGTATAGTGCTTGCAAAGCATGTGTGAAGCCCTGGGTTTAGCCCACCATTACTGCAGAAAGAAAAATAAAAGTGAAGGAAAGAGCCAGGCATGGTGGCACATGGCTGTAATCCCTGCACTTGGGAGGCTGAGGTGGGAGGATCATGAGTTTGAGGCTAACTTGGGCTAAACAGTGAGACCCTCTCTAAAAAGGGGGAATTGGGAGGAAATTAAAGCAAAAGCTGAAGAGACTCAGTTTGAATGAAAATTCACTACTACACAGCTACTTGAAGCCTTATGAAGAAATGTATATCTCAGTAAAAGGAAATGCATGAACAATCATAAAATTTTACTTTATTAGCCAAGTGTTTGGTACATATCTGTAATCCCAGTTAACTCTGGAGGCTGAGGCAAGAGGACCTTGAGGTCAAGGCCAGAGGCAGCCTCTACAACTTAGTGAGGTCCTGTCTCAAAATGAAAAATAAAAAAAGAACTTGGATAGAGCTCAGTTGTAGGCACTTACCTAGCATGTGCAAGTCCCTGGTTTCAACCTGCAAGTACTGAAAAAAATTGTTCTTTTATTGTAACAATGATGTAAAACTCCACTGTTTGTTTTCTAAACAATTTAAGGGAAAAAATATTTTTTTAAAGTTAATTATTCATCTAGAACTAATATCGTAAACTTGGTTTGTAGCTACACCTTTTGTTTTCTACATAATTTAAGAGAATACTGTATTAAAGTATTAGTTTGTGGTTTTGGACATGTAATATATAAAGATGTAATATTATGACAAACAACTGAAAATGGTGAGGCTAGAGCTGTTTAAAGTGTAGAGTGTTGTATGTTATGGAATTTAGGCTTGTATAAATTCAAATTATGTTGTTCTTAAATGTAAACACCATGCTCACCACAAAAAAAGTAACTAAAGAATGTACACAAAAAGAAAAAAGAACTGAAATGCTTTACTATAAAAAAATAATCTAAACATATTAAAAGAAAGTTATGTAAAAAACATCAACTAAACACAAAACATAGTAAGGTAGGAAAAAAGGTATAGTCATTTAGAAAAGGCAAATAGAAAAATACATAACAAAATGACAGAAGCAGTAATTACTTTAAAGGTAAATGGATTAAAGTAACATTATTCAAGTATATGCTGACTTTCGGAAAATGGATATTTACATGCAAGAGAATGAAGCTGGACCCTTATCTAACACTATATACACAAATTCACTAAAAAGTAATCCATGACCTAGATGTAAGACCTAAAACTGTAAAACTCTAAGAACAAAACATAAGGCTAAAATTTCACCACATTGGATTTGACAATGATTTCTTCAATATACTGTCAAAAGCACATGAAACAACAGAGAAAATAGTCAAATTGAACTTGATGGAAAAGATTTTAATATGCATCAAGTGTTATATATTAACAAAGTAAAAAGGTGACCACAGAATAAGAGGAAATACTTGCAAATTATACATCTAGGGGATTAATATCTATAACATAGAAAGGACTACTAAAACTACCCAACTTGGTAGCACATAACAATAAAACGCAGCCATAGCCCTGTGGCATCCGATCCCGTCAGGTCTCAGAAGCTAAGCAGGGTTGGCCCTGGTTAGTACCTGGATGGGAGACCGCCTGGGAACACCAGAAGCTGTAGGCTTGGGAGAAGGACCTGGCAACCCCCTCCCAAAAATCAATCTGCCATTGAAAACCCTATGAACAGCAAAGAAGCACTGACAATAGTGTTTCCCCTGTTGTACAGAGGGTCGCTATGAGTTGGATACCGACTCGACGGCACCTAACAACAACAACAATAAAACAACATGGAAACTAAACAACCTAATTAAAAAATGAGCCATGAACTTGAATAGCTGGCTATGGTGGCACATTTCTGTAATCCCAGCACTCGGGAGGCTGAGGCAGGAGGATCCATGAGAGTTCAAGGCTAGACTGGTCTACATAGTGAGTTCTAAGCCAGCCTGGGCTACACAGTGACACTTTGTCTCAAAAAAGGGGATGGGGTCTTTAAATAGATATTTCTCCAAAGAAGATATTCTAATGGACAAAAGCATATGAAAATATGTTTAACATCAGTAATCACTGGAGAACTGAAAACCAAAACTAAAATGATATATTACCTCCTAATCATGTGGATAACTATTACAAAACCAAACAGAAAAACAGAAAATAACATGTGTAAAACAGTATTGTGGTTCTTAAAAAAATAAATTTAAATGAGCTACACTGATTAATCCTTCTTCTGGATATTTGCCCAAAAGTATTGGAAGCAGAATCTTGAAGAGATGTTTGTACATCTATGCTCATAGCAGCATTATTCATAATATACAAAACAGAAACTTAATGTGTCCATTAACAGATGAATGAGGACACAAAAGGTGGTATGTGCATATGATGGAATATTATACAGCCTTAAAAAGGAAAGAAATTCTGGCATATGCTGCAAGATAGATGAATCTTGAGGACATTATGCTAAATGAAATAACCCAGTCACAAAGACAAATGCTGTATGATCTATACAAAACGAATACTTATATGAGGTCCTTAAACTAGTCAAAATCCTAGTTACAGAAAGTAAAATGATAGTTGCCAGGACCTGTGGATGAGAAGAATGATTAGTTATTATTTATTGGGTTTAGCATTTTAGTTTTGCAAAAGGAAAACATATAGTGGTGGTGGTTGTCTAACAATATCAATGGCTTGTACCATGGAACTATAGTTAAAAATGGATAAAATCGTAAATTTTATGGTATGTATATTTTAGCACAATAAAAAATGGAAAAGGAAAACAGTGAGGGTGTATATACTGTACTAGATATTAAGACATGCTATAAATCTACACTAATCAAATAATAGCTAATTAGAAAAAGATTAAGAAAAAAATCAATAGAACAAACTTGAGTCCAGTATCAGATCTAAATACACATAGTAATCTAATATATAATATCAAATTGATACTGAACATTAGAAGGAAATGATAGATTATTCAATAAATGATTCAAAATTCATATGAAAAAATACCAGATCAATAATTCACACATATCAGAAACAAAAACTTTCAGAAGCAATGATGCTTTATGCATTAGAAAACTATAAAATTACCACAATATTCATTATGTGGAAAAGCTTTGCTAACCCACCCAAATATTGTAAGTAAAAAAATTAGCAGATACTACTATACACAATTTAAAACTTCATATATTGAAATATGTTTAAAATGTGTTAAGGAACAATCACAACATGGAAGATAACATTTGTAACAGAAGTTATACACAAAGTAAGGATAGCAACAATTCCCCCAAAGTTCCCACAAATCAATGGAAGTGAGGCTGGGAATCCTACAGAAAGTGAGGACAGGATCTGAAGCAGGTATATATGTAAAAAGAAAATTTGCTAATGAATGTTTGAAAACATATTTGATACAGCTAATAACTAAGGAATTTAAATTAAAATATTTTCTTTAAGAAATAGAAATGAAAAGGGCTGGGGCTAAGCTCAGTGGTAGAGTGCTTGCACAGCATGCATGGAACCCTGGGTTCAATCTCCAATGCCACAAATAAAGTAAAATTAAATTAAATTAAATTAAGTGAAATGGAAAAAGAAATAGAAACTAAAAGGATCATTTTTGTCCATTAAATCAGGAAAAATGCAAAAAAAAAAAAAATAGTTAATGTTCAACCCTAATCAGGTTGTTGTTGTTGTTGTTAGGTGCCGTCGAGTTGGTATCCTACTCATAGCGACCCTCATAGGGTTTTCAATGGCTGTTTCGGGATTGCCTTGGGAGTGGATTGCCAGGCCCTTCTCCCATTTTTGCGGTGCTGGGAATTGAACTGCGGACCTCAGAGACTGCAGCGCAGCACTCTACCCACTGAGCTAAATCCCAGCCCTTCCTAATCAGGTTATGAGAAAATAAATATTTTAGTTGGTAGAATGAAATGCAAATCAGTACAGCCATTCTGGAGGACAATTTAAAAATGTAACTTAAAAAATACATACTCTTTCAACCAGCATGTCCAAATGTAGGAATCTCCAGATATTCAAAGCAGACAAAGATAGATCTTCAAACATATATTAGAAACAACCTACATCACCATCAAGTTAGAGACCGTTACGTAAATTATGATATATCCATACACATAAACATTGCTGTTGTTGTTGTTGTTAGGTGCCATGGAGTTGTTATCCGACTTATAGTGACCCTACATAGAACAGGGGAAACACTACTGTCAGTGCTTCTCTACTGTTCATAGGGTTTTCAACGGAGGATTGGTTTTGGGGTATGGATTGCCAGGTCCATCTCCCAAGCCTGCAGCACCTGGTGTTCCCAGGTGGTCTCCCATCCAAGTACTAACCAGGCCCGACCCTGCTTAAACCCTGCTTAGCTTCCGAGATCTGACAGGATCAGATGCCACAGTGCTACAAGAAAAATCTATATGTAGACATGAAAAATTCACCAAGACATATTGTCAGTAGGAAAAAAGTAATTTGCAAAATATGTATAAAATGATCATGCTCAACTTTTATTTTTATACTTATATTTTCTGTATAACTTATATTTTCTGTATATATACATAAAATTATAGCTATATAATAATTTAAGAAGAATCTGGACACATACATATAAATCTTTTAATAGTAGTCCCATGAAGGAAGGTGTGGGAAGGAAAGAACAATGAAGGAAGCCTTAGCTTTTTATTTATAATTTTGATAATGTTTGAAGATTTTATTTGGTAATGTTCTCATATAGCATTTGTATAATTAGTAAACTGATTCAAAGAGAATATTTTGGCTGATAGAGCATCTCCCAAGACCCACATTTGCCACAATTTTCCTGAGGTAGCCAGTCTGGCTTGCACTTCTATAGGTTCTTTAGGGACCACACAATGCCTATGAGCCATATACAAATAAAGAAACACACTATGTTCAATACAGATACAAAAAAGAAAAATTTCCCCTAGGGTTCCATTAACCCTGTATATTGATTTGGAAAGAATTGACTTTATTGTAATAGCGACTCAATATATTGACATATTTTTCTGCTTAATTAGGCTTTGATTTTGTGTCAAAAGTTATTTTTCCTGTGTAGAGTTCTCACACTATTTCACTCATCAATCTGAACACCATACACACACACACACACACACACACACACACACACACACACACAAATCAATCCCAGATGTTTACATAGTTGTAAAAGGTAATAAGCTTCTATGGAAAAACAAAAATCCCAGAAGATCAGGAAGAGGAAAAAGTCTATATTAAGGATCTCATTTGGATCTGAAATGTCCATCAATTGCCATGCACTAAAGACATGGTTACCAGCCTGTGTTGCTTTTGGAAGGTGGTGCAAACTCTAGGGGAGGCCAGGTGGGGACCAAGATGGAGAAAGTAGGTTATTGTGGACATCACTTTAAAGGAGGTATTAGGACCCCCCCAAATTCCTTTTTTTTCTCTCTCTCTCCCTCCATCTCTCCTCCTCTTGCTCCCCGCTTCCTGGCCACCACGAGGTGAGCAGCTTTGCTGCACCATGTGCTCCCCACCATGATGCCCTGCCTTACCATGGCACAGAAACAACATGCCTAAGTGACCATAGGCTAAAGTCTCTGAAACCATGAGCCAAAATAAATCTTTCCTCCTTTAAGTGGATTCTCTCAGGTGCATTGTCACAGTGACAGAAAGCTAACACAAGGCAAAAACAATTTTTTGTTTGTTTTCTAACACTCTGTGAACACCAGTTTGATTCATCTTCTTTCTTAAATTTTGTGGCTCTAGTTAATCATGGCCAAAAAAAGAGAGGTGCTTGATTTTCAATCTATTATCAAGCCTCACAATGTGGATGAAACTCTGAATCATATTCCGTGGCTTGATAAAAATGAAGACTGTATAAACTTTATTCAGGTAAGATTTTTATTTCCTGATAGTATCATTTCTAATATGCCAAAACATAATCCTCAAAAAAGTAAGGATTTAACTGTGGTGCTTGCTAGTTAAAACTCTCCAGTCATTCCTTTCTACCCATTAGGATAAAATCAAGATCCCTTTGAATGACATGTAAACCCTTTCCATGATCTGCCTCCTACCTATTTCTCCAGTTTCATCTTCTTTCCAAATTGTCATATACTCTTCATATTTTACTTATACTGAACCACTCATGATGCTACACACACTTTACATTGTTTAATTCCATTCACTTGTGGATGGAATTACTTTTTGACAAATGCCCCCTCAGTTCTACTTTTTCAAACTTTCTTTGCATATTGTGCCTCTGGAAACATCCTCACCACAGCTACTAAGGGAAACAAGCTTTGGGGCCCCCTCCTTACCAGGCCATCCTGTGGTTCATCTTGATCTTGTAGGAGAAAATGTTATACATTGCGTTGTAATTATTTTTACATCCATCCCACCTGCTATGTTTTTTTTAATCTTATCCACCTTTTGAACAAATATGTGCCTAACTTCTCTTAACAATATTGTTTTTCTGTATCAATTTGGTGCCAAAAATCAATTATGTTTTTCCAACAAATATTCATGTTTGACATTTAATATCCATGAATATCCAACTTTTCTTTGCTATTCATAATTCCTATTTTCTCTTAAAATTATTACTAATACATTATCTTAGATCTTATTGAATATTTATTTTAAAATGTAAGAATTCTACTAAAATGTAAACTTTAATATTCCCAACCACTGCCAAAATATTGTTTATAAATTATGTATTTGGTGATTTTGTTTTTAGGAAAATGCCAGAATTGTAACATTTGATTGTGGAAATGATATATTTGAAGAAGGTGATGAGCCCAAAGGAATCTATATAATTATTTCAGGCATGGTAAAGGTAAAGCAGATACATATATACATAATATATATATATATGTGTGTATATATATATATGCATTTGTGGATATTAACTTTTCATGTTAATAGTTGCACTGTTTCCTTTTTCAGGCAGCACCTACCATCCAAACAGTAATTTTCATGTTCAGAAACAATGGGCAATAATACCCATCATTTTTAGGATCATCTTTGAAGATGGAAAATTATAATATAAATTGTTATTCATCTTATGTTTACAGGAGTGGGAGACTTAGCTATTTAAAGTGGGTCTAGGTTGGCTGAGAAAGGGAAATCAGAAAGATCAGAATATTTAAGAATGTTTTGTGTTTAGGTCACATTTAAACACTTTAATAAATTTACTTGAAAAGGAGAAATAAATATTTCCAAAATAATCTGAATATAATTGTAAATATCAAAGTGGGAAAAATTATGTTACACAATTCTGATACTATGTTAATTGGCATATGTATTCTTCTCTTTCTTTGCTCCTGAACAGCTTAAAAAAACGAAGATAGATTTGGGGATTGACCAAGCCCCACTGGAATCAGAGGATAAAGCCTGTCCAATAGCTTATGCAGACTATGCGATCAGTGGGGAAATAATAGGAGAGTTAAACTGCCTGACTAATGAACCAATGAACTGTTCTGCCACCTGCAAAACCGTAGTAGAGGTCAGAAAACATCACTGATGTCTTATTGTTGTAATAATGTCAAATTTAAGGTCTTTGCAGCATTTAAATATGTCTACAGTCTAGTGATGATGTAAAAAAAAAAAAAAAAAAAAAGGGAAAGGTAAAAAAACAAACTCTGTTACAGAATTTCACTCACTTGCTATAATGTCCTGGCAAAATGGCTTCTTGAAAGTGAAACTTCCATAATGAAAGAAGAACCTAACCAGAAAAACTAGTTATATAAGTTGCTTCAACAGTGAAATTAATTGGGTTAAGATATGTTAATTATCAATATCATGCTTTGGAAGATAAGGAAGGGGGGAAAGTCAGAGCTGGAATTTATTAATAGAAAATTTGAACAAAGTTGATAAAACTTCCCTTCGACGTGTGACTGAGGACAAAATTGTCAATATGCCAGGGGTTCCTACTGGCCTAATTTGAACTCACAAAGAATAATGACTCCCACCAGGAAGTTACAGGAAAAGAGAAAACTTAATGCTCTTCAAATCTCTAAACAGAACCATTTTGCAGAAAATACAAGGAGAGAAACAAGTGACACCAGGAGGGAATAATTAGCTACATCTAAAATGTGGAAGGTTCTTTAGGACAAATGATCTGATTTCATCTATCAACCAGTGGCATAAAATGTCAGGGAAGTGGGGAGAAGGCAAAGGAAAATTATATTAAAATTGAATTTAAGAGATACAGTAACCAAATACAACTGCTCTAATTTGGACAACACAATTATAAAGAGACATATTTCATATAACTGGGAAAATTTTAATTTGAACAGACATTACATGATATTTTTTAGAATAAATTTTTAAAAATTTTATAGTAGCAAATAATAAATTAAGTAGCTCTGTGTGAAGAGGTATTTTTTAAAGAGCATAAGAGATTTGGGGAGCTTTAAAAACATTGTTCTAAAAGTGAAGGACTTTGAAAAAATACTTGCCAGGTATTATACTCATACAGCAGGATTAGAAAGCGTGTTGTAAAGAAAGAAATAGAATTTTAGCATAGACACATATATCTTGCTTTCTTGAGGAAAAGATACTTTTATAAGTGGGAAAGAGACTATAAAGAAATAAAGCTCTTTATCTTATATCTGCATTAAATGCTCAATTTTCAATATTTTTCTTTACTTTTCAGATTAGGTAGGATAGAGCAAAGGGTGACATTAATAATGTTGCCAGGGTTTTTTAATTAAATTATAGATACAGAGTTGGACTGAATATTTGAAAGAATTACAGAAAGTCTCAGATACCCATTACAGGTGATTTAAATGTGAGATTTTTAATATGTGTGTGGGTATGCTGATATAGGCATACCTACACACATGAGTGGGAGAAGGACCCAGCAACCCACTCCCAACAATCAGCCACTGAATACCCTATGAATAGCAGACAAGCACTAACAATAGTGTTTTGCCTGTTGTATGTAGGGTGGATATGAGTCGGATACTGACTCAACGGCACCTAAGAACAACAACCACACACATGATTATCATTATCAGCTTTTGCAGGTAAATACTTCAAACAAGTATATGGATACCTACTCTTACACAGTCTTTTGGGCCTATTTAAGGTGATATTTTTAATTTTGTTAAGGATGATAATCACATCTGTTATATATTTAAAACATCACTTATTAAGCGCTGCATATTAAAATATTCACAAGTAAAATTATATGATACCTAGGATTTGAATAAAACTTGAGCCTTCTGTTTCAGGCTATGATGAAGTTACTGGCAGTAGATGAACACACTCACCACAAACAACCACAAAATATGTGAGGCAAATGTTTTCAGTCATTGAAAACAAGGAGTTAAGTCTGAAAACCTTAAGAAGGGAAACTCACCCTGATCCTCTGCTAGCACTACTTCCCAGCCACAGTGCCTCCAAGTAAGAATCCATGCAGGAGATAGTGATTCAGCAGAGTGGAGAAGGGAGAACTCCAAAGCGGTGGAAGCTAAAATGGCTGAAATTGGCCAAGCAGGGAAAGGGAGAAAGAGTTGCACAGACATGGAGATGGTTCTCCAGAAGTCCACAGCAGAAAGATCTACTGTGCGTGCACAGAATTATAAAACTAGATTTACCAAATTGTCAAGAATGAAATAGAGTCATTGGAGGTCAAGAAGTGCCAGGGATTTGGGACTTTAAAGGTTCGGTCTTATCAGAAATGAAGGACTTTTAAAACCCATAAGCATCCAGCTGAGGGACTAAATGGCAGAGATCATAGGAGTAAAGATCATGTCCTAGAGTAAGGCTTGCTCCAGCTCTACCTTAACAAAGCCTGAGGGTGACCCCCTGTCAAAATCCATGGTGGAGACAGAGTTTGGAGGGTAAATACCTCCAAAGTACATTGTCTCAGAAAATGCCTTAGGTTTTCTATGATTAACCCAAGCAAATCATAAAACCCAGCCTACACAAGCTCATAGAGACCAGATAGTAAATGAATTGCTGCCTACAACAAAAATCCACAATTTTCAGAAGAAGATAAAAGACTCTATAATCCCTATAATGTGTATCATCAGCAATCATGAGTTACTTAGCACACAAAGAAACATGAAACAGTTACCTATGGGATAGAAAAATAAGTGTGGAGGGAGCACTGAATAGAAATCAATATTGAGGCTGCCCAGAATGTAGAATGGGCAAAGACTTTAAAGCAGTTCTAAGAATAGATTCAATGAATTAAAGGAAAATAAACTCAAACAACTAAAAGACAATGTACTCTGAAACAGAAGAGATATGAAACAGCAGCATATTATATGTATATGGAAAAGATTCAAATGGAAATTTTAAGATTGAATTGAGCAGATTAAGGTGGCAGATAAAAAGTGACAGTGAAGGAGAAGATGGATAACAGAAATAATATGCTGGCAGCCTTGAAAAGCAAATAGAACTATGATTCTTAAAAATATATAAAAAGCTGAGTGTGGTGGCACACACCTGCATTTCCAGCACTCAGGAGGCTGAGGCAGGAGGATTTTGAGTTAAAAGCCAGACTAGGATACACAGAAAGGTCCTGTTTAAAAAAACAAAACAAAACAAAAAGGCATACAAAGGTCTCTGCCAAGGTGGTGTAAAAGTACGACCCTGTAGTGATTTTTCTCCTTATAGAAACATAAATTTAAACAGCTATGACACTACCTTTACAAGAAGTAAAGAAGCCATGTGAGACAGCACCGTACCTGATTTTAGCATGATCAGAAGAAAAATGCATTGAAGAAGGCAGAACAGAAAACAAGGGAATAGGAGGGAATTCTTCCAAACTCATTCTGTGAGGCTAGCATCAGCCTGACACTAAAAACAGACGAGTACATAACCAAAATAGAAAATTACAAACATCCATGATAAACATATATGCCAAAATCCTCGACAAAATACTAGCCATGAAAATTCAATAGCACATTAAAAAGATTAGTCACAATAATCAAGTGGGATTTAAGGATACGAGTGTGGTTCAAGATATGCATCAACAGAATGAAAGACAAAAAACTTGATCATCTTCCCAGACAGGAAAAGCATTTGATAAAATTCATCATCTCTTCATCATAAACACTGAACAAAAAAGGAGGATTAAGAAGGAGCTTATCTCAACAAAGCGCATCTATAAGGAGCCCAAAGTTAACATCATACTCAAAGGAAAAGAGCTAAAATCTCTCTAAGATCTGGAACAAGACAAGGATGCCCATTTTCACTACTCTCCTTCAACACAGTACGAGAGCCCTAGCCAGAGCAGGCAGGCAAGAGAAAGGTATAAAGGGCATCCAAATTAGAAAGGAGGAAGTTAAACTGTCACTGTAGATGAAATTATCTTTTACATAGGAAACTTCCAAGACCATCAAAAAACTAGTCGAACTAATAGACAAATTCAGCAAAATTGCAGGTCATGAAAGTAACATATAGCCAGGAGTTGTGGCACAGCCCTGCAATCCCAGGACTTGGAAGGTTGAGGAAGGAGAATCACTAGTTCAAGGCCAGCTT
The DNA here is from genome assembly GCA_007922755.1 of Pedetes capensis. NCBI lineage: Eukaryota > Metazoa > Chordata > Mammalia > Rodentia > Pedetidae > Pedetes > Pedetes capensis. Next base: position 551 of record VMDO01032690.1, on the reverse strand, counting down.
GGGCTACATAATGAGATCCAGTCTCAAAAAACAAACAAATAAATCAATAAGTAAATATATAAAATCTGTAGTGTTGTTATATATTAATGGTGAATTATCCAAAATAGAAATCAAGAAAGCAATCTCATTTGTAATAGCTACAAAAAAAAAAAAAAAAAAAAAAAAAAAAAAAAAAAAAAAAAAAAAAAAAAAAAAAATATATATATATATATATATATATATATATATATATATATATATATATACATACCCAGGAATAAATTTAACCAAAGAGGTGAAATATCTCTACAATGAAAATTATAAAAATAGTACTAATTATAATTATACTAGTTGACTAGTACTAAATAGTACTAGTACAATAAACTAGTACTATAAACAGTATACTGTTGACTAGTACTAATTATAAAACATTGATAGTTATAAAACATTGATGAAAGAAATTGAAGAGAACACAGAAAAAATGGAACAACATCCTATGTTAATGGATTGGAAGAATTAATAAATAATGTCCATAATTCCCAAAGTAATCTACAGATTTAACATAGTCCTTA
>VMDO01032689.1:0-18716 GCA_007922755.1 Pedetes capensis | reverse complement strand
AGTTTTCAAAGTGATTTCGTTAACACAGCTTCTCACTAGCAGTACATCTCAACATATTCTGTTGATCCACATCCTTTCCAATACCTGATACTGTCACCACACTGAATTTTTGCAACTTTAGTGGCTCTGAAACATTTGCATTCCCTTGATTGCTAATGTCAGGTTGATGTGGCATCAAAGCATGTTGCCTATTTTTGATTTGAGTTGCCTTTTTCTTCTGATTTGTGCAAGTTCTACACACATTTTTAATATTTTTTTCTTATGCATTCTGTTTTTGCCATTTTCAATTGGAGTACTGATTCCTGGTGTCAAATCTTGGTGTTTTTCTAAGATCTATATACATATTTCATATACATATAGTGTGTGTATATGAATGTGTGTGTGTGTATATATATATATATGACATTAAATGCAGTTAAACATATTTGGAGATTCAGAATTGAACAAAATAGTATTGTTAATAGCGGTATGTGCATGCTTTGAGTCGTTATTTGGCTTTAGTTCTGGAATAAGATTTTCTGTCAAAGACGAAATGCACACAGGAGGTCAGCACAAGAGTCAACGAGGCTGAGAAGGTCACTTCATGTCTTAGAGTTTTCCATCAGAAAACACAGAAATTGCTGTGGTGTCAAAGATTCTGATAAAGGAGGTTTACAAAATGTGTTTAAGGGTAGTATTCCTTTTAACCATGTGGTTATCATTAAAGTGCTATTTACTTGTGTGAAATGTCATGGTTAACTGTTTTCTCTCAGGTGTCTATTTTTGGATTAGTTGACTTCATAATTATGAAGCAATTACAACATGAGAGCAGCTTGGTATTAATAGAAGCAAACCCATCATGTCTGAGAAACGTGCATTGTTATAAACATCACTGAAATTGAATCAAGCACTATTAGAGATTGTTTATAGAGACGTAGTGAGCTGCAGACCCTGCAGGTTCTAGGAGAAAGAGTTCAGTCTTTGACTAAGTTTTCTGACCCTGAAGACTGCTCTTCTGTGAAGGACAACCTTAAATGCATATGTATTTCTTGGATGCAAACTCCTTGGAATAAATACAAAATTATTCATCAGGCCACACTTAATTATGAAAAAGGCTCTTTTCTAGTACCCCAATTTCAGATCACCTCCTGGAGAATTCCAAAATTTAAAGGAAAATCTTGGCACAGTATAAACTCTTGTGAAGTGAAAACTTCCATATGTCTCATGCAGACCTTAAAAAATGTGGAAAAGTACACATACATGCAGAAAGACCTTTGCAACGGTTAGACTGTACAATGGACGGAATAACTGTTCGGTGACAAAGAGGAGTTTTGCTTATTAGTGGACAGACTATGATTGTAGAGTAGGGATAAGGATAACAATTGCTATTATTTCTTGATTTTTTTAACTGTTTTAACATTGCTATTGTAGTTGCTGGTGTTGGGTGCCGTCGAGTTAGTATCCGACTCATAGTGACCCTCGTAGGGTTTTCAATGGCTGACTGTTTCAGGATTGCCTTGGGAGTGGATTGCCAGGTCCTTCTCCCATTTTTGCGGTGCTGGGAATTGAACTCAAGACCTCAGAGACTGCAGTGCAGCGCTCTACCAACTGAGCTAAATCCCAGCCCAACATTGCTATAAGTAGTTCATATGTATTGGTTGCTGAAAATCTCATCATCACCTTTTGAAGTCACTGTTATTACCCAACATGTCTGTCAGGTTGTTGTGCTCTGGGGGCTTGTGTGTTGCTGTGATGCTGAAAGCTATGCAACCAGCATTTCAGATATCAGCACAGTCACCCATGGTGGTCAGGTTTCATCTGAGCTTCCAGACTAAAGCAGACTAGGGAAAAGGACCTGAAAGTCCACTTCTAAAACAATTAGCCATTGAAAACCCTATGAATAGCAAAGAAGCACTGTCAGATATACTGCTGGAAAATGAGCTCTCATAGTTGGAAGGCATTCAAAATGACTGGGGAAGAGTTGCCGCCTCAAAGAAGACCTTAATGATGGGAATGGAGTAAAACCCCTAGGACCTTGGACTGCTGATGTGGCATAACTCAAAATAAAAAGAAACACAATGGCTGCAAATAGTGGGCTCAAATATAAAAGACTGTGTGCATGGCTCAGTTTGGATAGTGCTTCATTCTGTTGTACACAGGGTCGCTACAAATAGGATCCAACTCCAGGGGCACCCAATAACAACAACCTTATTGCCCTTAGTTTACAGAGAAGCTGAAGCCAAGAGCTTGAAATGCTAGTTCAAGGACACAGACTGGATCTGGAAACAGCCATCTCTGTTCAGTCCCATCTTCAAAACCCTGGCAAACCCCACATCCTCAATTATCTGCATCAACACCATTGTTGGTTCAGCGGGATGAATCTTTCCTAATGAGCAGTTCTGTGTTAGACTAGAAGCTCCCAGAGGCTAGGAAGCCTGGGAATTATGCCCCTCACAAGGCCACAGGGGATAACTCCCTGCTCTTGACTGATCACAGGACACAGATAGTCACTGACATTGTTCTCAAAATTTATCCATTTTTTCCAAACCTTTACAGATATTATGAAAATTTGGAAACATTTCTCAGCACTAAATTAACAGTGCACATTCTTAATGGAAAGTGGTCACTTCCAATGAACACTATAATGGCCTTTTAAATATTTGGACACTAAGTTGAGAAGAGTAACGATATATGCATATTTTCAAAATATTAAATTTGATTCATCCTATTACATAAAAGACAATGAGTGGTGAAAGTAAAGTTAACTAGAAAAGGGTTTCATTAGGTACAGAATTCTTAAGTTGGCATACAGTGAAACCTTAGGTCACCTCAAAAAACTTGAACAGGTTTTTAGCCATTGGGAACTAAAACTCCCAACTATGGAGAACTATTTGTGGGAAGTTGTAAAGATCAGGACACAAACAATATATAGAACTAATTACATAACAAAATTGGATCTAAGTTTCATGGAGAAGAGCATATTATGGAAGGACAGATGTCAGGGACTGGACAGGGAGGCCGTTAAAATCTGTCTGTTTAAAGAAGGAGAAGCCACCAAGAATTCTGATCACTAGCAGGTTAGACAAAGTCTACTAAATTTACACCTCAAAAACCCTGAAGAGGGATTGTCAGGTAAGCCGATAAAGTGACATTTGAGAAAATGAAGAGCTGGCAACTATAGTTAAAAGAACATTATCACCAACAGTCCCTCAGTCACTGGAACTTGAATATGAACTTGCGTTGTAAAAGATTCTCCTGGGGAATCTCACATATTCCAATAGACAGTGACAGGGACCTTGTAAAGATCAGAGGGAGACTCTACAATTAAGAGTGAAATCGGTAATCAACAGAACATGTTGGGGTCAAGAAAAGAGACTGGAGTTTGTCATCCAATGATAAGAAAAGAAAGCTACATGAAGAAAAAGAAACTCATTAAAAAAAAAAAAGACTGGACATTGTGTCATGACTATGGCCTTGTAGTTGCCATAATCCAGAGATCAGCTCCGGTCGCTATGTAGAAAAAAATACTTTCCTCAAAAATTACTCATTAGGTCAAGCCAAAAGAGCCACATAAAACAGGAAAAGAAAGTCACTGTGAGGATAAAATGATAAGGAAATAAAGGAACAGATGTATTTTCAGGGGAAAAAGAGGGGGAAAAAAAACAGTTTTTCCTTCCTTAGAGGTAGGAAGTTAAGATTCCCATATCTATTCCCTGAGTGGTGAATCCAGAAGTCCCACACTATGGTGTGGGCAGGGTCAGTCCTTTTTGAGGGTTTGAGAGAGAATCTGACCCCTGCCCCTCTACCAGCTTATGGTGGTTGGCCAGTAATCTTTGGCATTCTTTGCTATATGATAGCAAAACTCCCATCTTCACTTGAAGTTTCCCTATGTCTCTATCTCTTGTCCAAACTTCACCTTTTTATGAGGACATAGGCATATTGGATTGGAGTCCACCCTAATAGGTTCAGTCATTCCATAAATATTCAGTGAGTTTCCACTATGCTCCAAATATCATGTTAATAGGTGAACAAAGGAGGAAAAACTATAGAAACAACTGAAGACAATAGAATAAGACATGATAATTAAATTATGTATTATGCACAGAGGGTACCAGGTTGGAAATATAGGCTTTTTATGACAAAATTCTATCAGATATTAGATATATATGGTTTTAGGTTCTTATGACTTCCCAATAGGAGAGCAACATTTCTTTTTTTTTTTTTTAATTTAAATTTCAACTTTCTTTGTGGTACTTGGCGTCTGAACCCAGGGCCTTGCACGTACTTTGCAAGTGCTCTATCACTGAGCTGCATTCTCAGCCTTCCTTTTATTTAATCTTGAGGCAGGGTCTCTCTAAGTTGCACAGGTTGCCTGTACCTTGAACTTGTGATCCTCCTGCCTCCACCTCTTGAGTTACTGGGATTACAGGTGTGTGCCATCACACTTAGCTGAGAGTAAGATTCCTGAAGACAGATAGTGTTTTAAAAATCTTTGTGTCTCCTCCCCAGCAAACATGGAGTTAGTTATTTGCTGGCCTTGGTCAGAGCAAGAATGTGAGGTGCAAATCTATGCCCACTATTTTTGTCTGAGAAACTGTCAGAAACAGGATCCTACTTTCTTCTCCCTCCTCTTTCCAGGTGGCAGATATATAGAGGTAACACGTGTAGCATGCTAAATACATGGGAGTTACTTTTAATACCCATTATACAAAGCAAGAGAACTGATGGTGCCACCAGCCCACTACATGGTCTAGTGGCCTCAAGTCCTTGGAGGTGGCCTAGAGCTCCAATAACACGACTAGTTAGACTCATTTTCTATCTCTTTCTCCCTTCCCTCTCTCATGGCCCCCTCTCTCCCAACCTCTCTTTCCACTTTCTTTTTTATTTACTTTTATTTTTGATTGACACATGATATTTGCCCATATTTATGAGAAGCAATGTAATGTTTGATTCATGGATATATTGGGATATATCAGGTAATGATCCACTCAGGGTAATTAGTATATCTATCACCTTAAACTTTTACCATTTCTATATGGTGAGTATACTCAAAATCCTCTCTTCTTACTATTTTGAGATATATAATGCATTATCGTTAATTATATTCACCCTGCTGTACCATAAAATCTACTTTAAATGACAAAGAATCATTCAAATGTCAGAGGGAGCCCATGTGAAGAAAAGGCAAAGGCATTCCAAGAAGCTGCTTCCTACAGAAGCAGACCACAATTTGGGGGGCTTCTGTGGGATAGCTGAAGGGTGTCCACCAATCCACATGGAAGTTAGTGTCCTACTGTCCAAAGCCATCTGGATATAGCCCATCTGAAGTCCATGGGTGTTGTAAACTGAAGAAGTCATCAATGCAGAACTTTGGAACACCTGGAAAGTCTCTAATTCTGCCAAATCAGAGCTCTGGTGTGATTCAATTCTTCCCAGGTAGAATTGTTCCTGAGGTCAAAAACGTCCTTTTTAAATGTCTCTATCTAATTTAACTCTTTACTAAATGTGATTAGAATATCTTTATCAAAAGGAATTCTAATATGAACTCCATACCATTTCTCTCTTTCTAACATCTCTTATTTCTTGGATTCTGTGTATGTACTTCCTAACATACTCTCCCTAGGAACAATCATTGGCAGGAGTAACTTGGCGGGAAATCCCTCCCCTTGTTTTTATGAGTGCCTCTATGGATTGAACACCTCCTTCTTTTCAAGACCACATGTCCACAACTGGGGTTCACCTTTGGGCACTGTAGTTAATTTGATGAAATGGAGCAATAATCTTTGGGTTTCTAGTTCATGTTCATATATTCTTGATCCCTTTGGGGTAAAGTTCAACAAACAACAGGAGCTCAGCTCCTCACTAGCACTATCTAAGGACCACATGTTGTACCCATGCAGAGTCTGGGGAAAGGGTAGAGACATTGAAAGACACAAAGATTCATTTACTTTGGGGGAACAGAAGTGCTAAAATAATCAATACCTGCCCACCTTAAGGTACGGACTCCTATATAACATGCAGATGGATTCAGGCCTAGACCACTCCACTAAAATAGTTCCATCAAATCAAAAGTGTAAACTGTTTCTCAAACATTCAGGTGAATCCTTTTCCAGCCACAAATCGATAACTGAAGCCAGATGAAATGGGCAAAACTTATAACAGTTTACAAATTCCTAACAAGTTTATTTTTTTCTCTTTCTCTCTTTTTATTTGACTTAACAATATGAAGGGTATATGAGCACAGGCTGTATTATGATGCTTGACATCCACAAATAGCAGCAACATATTATGCCCCAGACCTCTTAAAATCAGATATGATTCCTGCTCAGGGGGTCACTGGGTAAATTTAAGGACAAATATAACTCAGCAGAAAGAAGACAAGATGGAAGAGAAAAGAGTGACAGATTATAGGAAGAGATTAATGAGTTGGTTTTAGTTGCCATCAATCTGCATGTATTTAAAACAGGATCACCTCTGGGCCAAGTGTCCCTAAGATGCTAGATAAGGAATTCTAATCTCAAGCTAGGTACACACCCCACTTCAGAGATGTAGATGACAAAGCTCCTCTTAAATTTAAGATAAAAAAAATAGAAATAAGTCTTGTTTTATGTCCAAGCACTGGTAATTCTGAGCCTGCCTAGTCTGGCTCTCCAGAAGGGTGGAAGTTTTTTTTCAGTGAATATACTAGATCATGATTTTGACAGGAGAGCACTTTCTGGTCATTAAAGAGGCAAGGGAAAAGAACTCTCATTTTAAGATGCTGGAGTTAAACTGAGATCATTTTGAGAGAGGCTCTGAAGCCAGAATGCTTAACAATATTTTCCAGCTTGCAACAACCTATAAAAAAGCACATGTGCGGCAATAAAACCGAACAATCAGCCATGAAAGGAACATAAAGAGAGACAGACAGACAGTTGTCCAACTCTCAGACAGGGCCCTGGAACGTAAAATTTGAGTGTTCCCTGGCACAGACGTCAGGCGCTCCTCCCATTGGAAGTCATCTGCAGTGGTGTCCGAAACCACACGGGTCTTCCCCAGCTCCCCACTTGGATGCAAAATAATTTCAGCTTCCACAGAAGTTGGCGAAACTAAAGAGGTTCCAAGTCCCTTAAATGGCCATCATCTCCAAGGGCCTCCTGAAGCATCACGGGAAAGAGATGCCCACAGGGTAGCTAAGGATCATGCGAGGATTAAGTCGGCCTCACTGCCCAACAAACACACTGGGAACAGCAGGCACTATGCCATCCCAAGAACTGAATTTGGAATTCGACTCCAATATTAATGCTGTGTAAGTTCTTCACTGGGGCTGGGATTTAGGTCAGTTGGGAGAGTGAAGATCTGTAGTCTCTGAGATGCAGGGTTTGATTCCCAGCACTGCAAAAATGGGAGAAAGGCGTGGCAATCCACTCCCAAGGCAATCCTGAAACAATCAGCCATTGAAAACTCTGAGGGTTGCTTTGAGTTGGACACAACTTGAGGGCACCTAACAACAACAACAAGCTGTTCACTCTCCTGTGGATTTTATCAGTAAAGCAGAACACCTGCTAATGCCCCGGCAGTGAAGGCAGAGATTATGGAGAACATTAAGAGCAACTTAAAGGCTCTGTGATTGGTCCAGGGGGTGATCAGTGTCTAGTAGTCTTCCTTATTATGTATTTTGCCTCCCCTTTTATCATGTTTCCTGTGTTCTAAGTTTATAGAGCCTCTAGACTTTAAGAATGAAGTCAGAATGCATAGTCACGGCACACACACAGAAGATGCTTTCAAGTTTACTTCACTCCTATGAGTTTTTTTTTTTTCCTTTGGTGGAGAAGGTTCTAGAGAATAGACTTTCTGAAAAGTAGTCACATCTTTCCCTCTGAATTGCACATGGTCATTCCAATCAGCCAAGTACTTCATGCAGCAAAAGAACAGAGCCATCACCAGCACAAAAGGAGGAAAGGTCAGTTGTTTGCTTACACATGGCATGGCGCCAGGAGGAAATCTAAGTTGCACAGAATTATCATCTGCTGAGTTGACAAGACCTTGAAGATTATCCTGTTACACCCCAGTATAGTACAAGTTTCTTGTTTAATTTACACCCCACTTCCACCTTAAAAGATTTAAATATGATTAGCATGATTATTACAAAAGATTATTCTATCAATAAAGTATTTTATAGTTGGTAGAACATGAATTCAGAGAGGTCAAACAACTGTAAACTATATGTAGAGGGTTTTGTGGTTTTTTGGGTTTTTAAATTTTTTTATTTTATTTTATTTTTGTTTTTTGGTAACATGGTCTTGCTATGTAGCCCTGGCTATCCTCAAACTCAAGATCATTCTGCCTCAGCCTCCTAAGTGCCGGCACTACAGGTGTGTACCACCATGCCTGGCAAGGTCATCTTTGTGAGTGAGCATGGGACAGTGTACTACAGAAAAAAGCTCAATACACAGGGTTCAGGTTCTGGTCTAGGAGATCAGAAGCAAATGCAAGAAGGAGGAGTACGTCCAACATCAGTATCTGCTTGGAAATTACTCTCACTTGCTTTTGAGGTAGAAATTCTTTAGTTTTTATGATCACATGGTCTGACAGAACCTCGTTACAGGGGCAGGGGAACTTATTCTTTTTGGTTAGGCTGTAGAATATAAATGGGAACAGATTATGAAAGAAACAGCAGCAGATCTCATAGTTCAATGGCATGAATCTTTTTATGGAGTAACTGCCCAGCATATTTATTCCCTTTTTATTCCATATTAGTCACCTCTTCTACCCAAGTATATATGCTGCTACTAAGAATTTACAATACTTGATTACCACCCTAATTAATTTCATTATGTGAATAAAACTTTACATTTATTTTTCTTCAAGAGAAAGTCTATGGGTAAATTTTAAGACTTCATCCTTATTTTAGGATCTTTCTAAGGCATACACTTTAATAAAGACAAATCCCTCTTTGAGGACCAACTAACAGACAACTTTTTTTTTTCTTTTTGCGGTACTAGGGGTTGAACCCAGGGCCTCGTGCTTGCATGCTTTGCAAGTGTTGTACCACTGAGTTGCACCCTCAGCCCATTTTTTTTTACTTTTTTGAGACAGGGTCTTGCTAAATTACACAGATGGCCTTTGGTCTGAACTTGCGATCCTCCTGCCTCTGCCTGCCAAGCTGCTGGGATTACAGGAGTGTTCCACCATACCCAGCTCAGACTATGTTTAAAAGCAGCTTTTTAAAAGGAGTTTCATCTGAGTAGCTTTCATGTGCTTTGACTGCAGCAAGAAATCATAACACAAGGAACTGGTCAGGGTATGAAAGAAGTCAGCCTTGAAGTTCTAGCCTGAGCCATCTGTACCTGTTCCTTTTTCTGCCCTTTCTCCAAGTGCCTCTCCAGGCATAGTTACTCCCTCCTCTCATGCACGCCCTTCTGGAAAAACTCACCAGCCATTTAACCCTTTGGCTTTTGAACTTCAAACATTCCCCTTCCAAAAGGTTGAATCCCAAGCAATGGCAAAAGTTGACCAATTGTGATCTAGAAAAATGGTGCTTGCATTATCAATTATCATTATCAATCTAGTAGTAATAGCATTTTGTGCATTATTGTTGTTGTTTGTTGTTAGTTGCCATCGAGTGACCATATGTACAACAGAGGAAACACTCCTGATGCTGTCATGACTGGCACTATATTAGTATTTCTCTACTATTCATTGGGTTTTCAATGGCTGATTGGTTTTTTTAATTGTTGTTTTGTTTGTTTGGGATATTTGTTTGGGAATGGGCTGCTAGGTCTTTACCCAAGCCTATAGCACCTGGTGTTCCCAGGTGGTCTCCCATCTAAGTACTAACCAGGCCCAACCCTGCTTAGTTTCTGAGGTCTGATGGGATCAGATGCCAGGGTGGTACAGCTGCAGGCCCAGGTTGTTCAAGGTCCAGGCTGATCCTAAGACCTAGACCTACAGAAGGATTAGAACAGGTAATATCACCACTTATAGAGCCTGGATTGGATCTGGGATGATTTGACTTCTATTTTAAAGTTTCTATCTCCATGGCAGAGGATGGGGTTTAGCTCAGTTGGTAGAGTGCTGCTCTATACTTGCTGGGGCCCTGAGTTTGATCCCCAGCATCTCAAAAACAGGAGAATGACCTGGCAGCCCACTCCTGAAACAATCCTGAAATAATCAGCCGCTGAAAACCCTATGAACAGCAGAGCAGCACTGACATAGTGCTGGACATGGCATAGTGCTGGGGAATGTTTCGTCTGTTGTACAGAGGGTTGTTACGAGTCAGACCTGACTCCATGACACTTAACAACAACAACAAAACCAACATCTCCACAGCAGGGGTCGGTAAGCTTTTTTCTATAAAGAGAAGCAGTAAATATTTTAAGATCTGTGGGCTATAAAACCCTACTGTGGTGCAAAAAGCAATTCAACACAATGTGTAAACAAATGAGCATGGCTGCATTCCAATAAAACTTTATTTACAAAACCAGATGGTGGGCTGGATTTGGTCTATAGGCTATAGCTTGCCAAGCAGTGCTCTACAGAATTCTTAGACCTAAAGATATCTGCAAGCAGATGGGTAAGTTTGTATATTGAGAGACTGTTCAAATGTTCAGAGATATTGATCAGCATACAGATTTCACAACCATCCTTCCATTTACTATGCTCTGCATTTTCCCTAAAATAAGTAGCTAAAGTAGCACAAAGTTGCTGGGATTTGTTGTGGGGCACTGTGGGGATGTGGGTGGCCAAAGAGTTCCTAATCTGCTAGATTTGAACCCCTAGGATGGGAATCCTACTGATATCTGAACTCCTTCATTAAATCTACAGAATATTCTGATTCTGATTTTGTTAGAATGTGCTGTGTATCAGGCTGTCCAAGCTATGACGTCAGACACTGAGGGTCTTGGGTGACTTAGAATAGCTTTCACAGTCATTTAGACTCCCTTGCATTAGCTGAAAGTGGACTCATTATTACGTTTGCATATTGGGTGAACATACATGGTTTGAATGGCACTTGGGTCAGCAAAGTATTTTAGATGCACAAACTCTTTCCATTTCTCTCCATGGCCAAGAAGCCCTTTCAGCTGCTTCTTCTTTCAACCTGAACTTCAGAAGCCTGGGAAAAAATCACTAAGCAATTTCTAAGATTTTATTGGTCCCATACTCAGGCCAGAAGTCCAAAACACAGAAGGGAGGAATTATAATCAGGACATTCTAAGAAGGATAAGAAGTTAGTATTTACCAGGCGTGATATTACTACTGTGATAGCAATCAACATCCCGGCAGTCACGCTCTGGCCATCTGTCCCTCTGTCCTCTACCATTTTTGAAGGTGCTGTATCAGCAGCTGAGGCCCTACTTAGGTAGATAAAGTGCCCTCTTCCCAGTGAGCTAAGGATGTAGCAGGAGGGAGAACTTAAGGCACAAAGACCACAGTACAGAAAAATCAAGGCAGGACTTCAAGAGACAAACATTCAAGTGCCCAAACCAGTATTTGAAGGGATTCATTGACGAGCAGAAGGGTGTGAAGGATCACCAGGAAGAGCCCGGCAGCGCTGCAGTGGCGTGATGGCACAGCCCCCTCAAGCCAACACGCCTTTTCACCTCCAGATGCCAAACCCCACAAACTTGTTTCTCAAAGGTGGAAAGTTCACTGGCTACAGCGCCTTGTCCATAAGCAGGCAGAATTTTTCTTTTTTTAAAAACAGTTACATAACATGGATGCTTTCTACAGGTACATCACACTAGTCTTGAAGAATTCTCTGACTTTTTTTCCAATTTTATAGTACTTTATATGCACAATTTAAGATTTGGGGCAAGAAACAGCTTAGCACAGAATCCCAAGTGGTTAAGGGGGTTACTTACTGTGACGTGAGCCCACCACAAAGGCCTGTGGAGATGGAGAACCACCACAGACATCACCTGTACGCAGGACATAAGCAGGGAGCTCACAACCAACCAGCTTCTCGCCAGGTTACCTAATTCAAAGCTCCCCATGTTTACCAAGTGGTCGCTTTCTTCAGCTTCGTCAGCCATGTGTGCTGATGAGGTTTTGTATCTGCAAATTCTAAACTGCCCTCTTACCTGTTTCAAATCTTATTTCTTCCCACAGAGCTAAACAGAGAATTCTAGACCAGGGGACACCAATGCCAAGGAAAGCAAGAGCTCGCCCTGGATGCCAACCATCCCGCGTCCTTGGCGCACAAGCCATCAGCCGAGAGAGGAAAGGCCAGAGGCACTTACTTGCGGGCGACGGGGTGCTGCATCCACTGGGTGGGGGGTGGCCGTGGAGACCGTGCAGTGGAGGCAGGGAGAGACCTCCGATGACCGGCGGGAAGAGCAGCGGGTAGGGCGTGGCTGGGTAGTGGCTCATGGGTCCGTTCACCCCCGGGACGGGGCATGTGTGGCCGCTGGTGGTCATGGCTTAGGCCTCATGGAAGGCGGGGCGCATTCCTGCAGGTCTGGAGCCCAGGTGAGGACAGACAGATGCCGCTGGAGCTGAGGCCGAGCTGGGCTCTGGGCAGAGGGCAGGACGGGTCAGCCGGTGACTTGGCTTCTGTCCAGCAGGGTCTCTCGGCCTCTCATTTTTCTGCGAGGTTGACAGGAAGGAGGTGGTTTTTGTTCAGCTTCTCAGCTTAAGGCTAGGGAGGTTGAGCACCTTCAAATTCCAGGGCTGTTAATTCTGTAAGAAAAAAAGGATATATATATATACGCAGATAGATACACACACATGCACAGACATACATATGTTTGTATATATAATGTATATATCTATAACAAATCTAAATATTGCCGTCTTTATGAAGTTATTATGCATAAACTCTTTAGTATTAATTTAAGTCTCTGAATTCCTTGTTGCTCCCCTACATGCCCTGTTGTGCTGAGTTGTTTCTTAGATCCTCACATTCTAATATAGCCTAAACTTTCTCCATAATTTCAAAATAACTGATTGACCTACAGTAAACTGTAAACTCTCGGTTCCTGCCATCATTGCTTATAGGACCACTCGCCCTGCCAAATTTTTCTCCCTGGCTGTTGAACAAAGTGACACATCCCTAAGGGGAGTGTTTGTTTCTCCCCCATCAGCATGTGCTCACCAGGAGGGCAGAGGGTTTCTGTTTTGTTAAGCTATGCTTTAAGCTCCTGTTAAGAGGACCTGAGAGAGGACAGATGAGCAACAAATATTTGCTGAATGAATAAACTTCTTTCTTATTCTTTAGGGAAACCAGTTGTTTAATGCTATCCTAACCTATGTGCTTCCAAGACTGGACATGTTATATGAACAACTTTAGATTTTGCTGCAGCCATTTGGAATGACATGGCAACAAGATAAATATAATTACAGGAGGAAACTGCATTATAACCTAATGAAAGGCAAGAGAGATACACTGAAATATTTTCTATCCATTCCTTATTGTCAACATACACACTTTTCCTATAAGAATACCATCCATCCATGCATCCATCCATCTGTCCAGTCACCCATTGTCTGACTGTCCAACTACTCATCCATCAATCAAGTTGAAACCTACTATTATGCGCCAGGTGCTAACGCAGACATTGGAAAAACAGTGTGGGAGAACATTAAGGTGGTTTCTGTCTTCACGAGTTTCTAACAACTCCTGATTGAGTTCACATCTTTAAGGAAGTCTAAACTGCCCACCCCCACAAAAGCATATTCCAGAGATTCTTCACCTAGAATTCCTTGAGAGGAGGGCTATTCTATGGTGGGCTGGCTGTGGACTTCACATACCTACCTTGGGCCTGGCAATCAACATTCAGTAGGAGTCCCCAAACTCAGAACCCACAGAGTGGCAAGCTCTGAATGCAGACCCTGGTGGCTCTGAGAAGAACGGTATCTCAAGGCCAGTTGTTAAGAGCATCAGTCTAGAGCCAGACTGCCCAGGGTCAAATCATGATTGTACACTTTGGAAAATTATCTCACCTCTCCATGTGGCAGGTTTTTTTTTTTTTTTTCTATAATGTGGGGATAATTATAGAATTTACTACAGAGGGTTACTGTAAGGATTCAATGAGGTAATGCTATATAAGAACAATACCTGGTATGTAGTAAACACTAAGTAAAATTTGCTATTAACACGTGTCATTCAATACATTGCTTCTGAGAACAAGCTTGCAAAACAGAAGAGAGACTCGGGTTGGGGCTGGAAGGAGACTTCATCATTATAATCCCAGGGAAAGAATATTAGGACTAAAATGCACATCAGGGTACTGTGGAGGTAAAGATGGGTTGTGGGTGAGTGAGAAATATAAGTCATTAAGGCTTGCTGGCTCCTGAGCTCATGCAGCGAGCCCCACAACGTTCTCATCAATAACTATTTCCTCTTAGTGTTTACCATGTGGCTGGCACTTCACTTGTCAGCTCTAAACTCTAGCCCTTAGAACAGCCTTATATATAAGGCAGCTATTTTCACCTTTGTCTATAGCTATACCACCCTGCAGTCCAATCCTGTCTGATCTTGGAAGCTAAGCAGGGTCCGACCTTATTAGTCTTTGGATGGGAGCCCGCCTGGGAATACTGGGTGCTATAGGTTTAGGAGAAGGACCTGGCAACCCACTCCTGAAGCAATCAGCCATTGAAAACCCTATGAATAGCAGAGAAGCACTGACATAGACTCAGACATGGTGCAGTGTTGGGGAGTGTTTCGTTCTTCGGTACATAGGGTCACTATGAGTCGGACCTGATTTGATGGCACCTAACAACAACAATAACATTCTCATCCTTCTCTTCCAAATGAGAAATTGGGTCACAGAGTCTGAATTTGAATCTAGGTTTGGATGACAACACCACTTCCAGTCTTCCTCTCTCCTAGATTGTGCTTATATATTTGGCCAATGCCGGCATGATCCTGGCTATACATTATAGTAGAAAAATTCCAGGAACAGGTGTGATGGTAGCTTCTGTCTTCACTTAGATAACTGCCCAAGGGCCTTGAATCCCTGGCCTATCCATATGAAAAATGAGCATTGGCCACAGTGAGACCAGATAGCCCAGGCTCCCCAAACTCCCCACACACAAAGGAGACTACAGTCCCAGCTGGCTTAGGCAACATGCTAACTCCAAAAATGATACTATACCCAGAATATCAATGTCCTTTTCAGACTTTCAAACCACACCTTGTCTCTCTGATGGAAACAAAGTTAACAGACAGCGAATCCATTTTATCACAGAGGTAAATGGTTTAGGGGCTTTTTCTTCTGAAAAGCATATACCATTCAACATCCTTGATACTTTTATTTTGTGGTTTGTAGCAAATTAATTAGAAAATAAACAATACCCTTTAGTATTTGCTGCACGTCCAGTCAATTTGATTTTTAAATCCCACACAAAGCCCAGCATTGTTATAAATGGTCTTTTGTACCTCCATTTGACAAAGTACCTCATTAACTAGAAGATCTGACAGCTTAGCAAACCCACCCCTGCAGGGCACAATTCTCTGATTTTTAAAGCTGATTTTTTTTTCTTTACCAACTAGGGACTCTTGGTACCTACCTCAATAATGTGTCATTTCTCTTTGCTTTCCAACACTATAGAATGCTAGCATCTTGCTTGCCTGGTTGAAAAGTCTAATACTGTACCTTAAAAAAATAAAATTAAAACAACAACAAAATCTACTTATACTGATAATAGGGAAAAGAAAAAAAAATCAATGTGTGGGAAAGATCCTGTTATGTTGGTGGAAAATTGTCCAAGCAGTCACTGCGTCTGTGTTCACATATGTGACTGATTAAGGCTATTCCTGGAAGCAGAGAATTTTCTTTGTTTCAGGCTTTTAGAAACAAAGATGGTCACTGGAATTAGCCAGGCTCTTTTCCTTCATGCCTGATGTGAGTCTGAGCTCATTTGGGGTTCTTTCCTTCACCCCCAGAGGCAAAGCAAACAGGAGCAGAGAGTGGAAGAGGAGAGGAAGTGGGACAGGCCAGGAGTCTCCCATGAGACTCATGCCACTCATGAGTCTCCCTGGTATCAGTTTTATCATCAAAGAAGCCAAGTGAAGAAGAGTAGGATTTAAATCAAGTTTCTCAAGTTGCAATGTCCAGCAAATTAACGGCTTTAAAAGAACATACTAACTGAAAAAAAAGTTTAAGGTATTATTTTAGAAGAAAAAATTTTTTAAATGTGTTTAAATAACTGCATAGTTTCTGTGGTTGTGTAGTAATGTATCTTTTATACCTATGAGGTCATACAGGAGACAGCACTGTGGCTCCACCCACTAAGCACATGATGTCACATGCCCAGTCTGAGCAGGAGCTTGGTAATCTTAACATTCATGCCTGTGTCCCTGATAACTTCCTTTTAATAAACCACAGTATGTTTTCTCTAGTTTAATTAATGGTTTTGTTACATTAAAGAGCCATTTTTAATGATAATTTTGTAATTTCTTATTACATTTACTTCATTGGATGTTGATTTTGTGTTCATTTTAGCTTCAAAGTAGCATGCACACTTCCAATTTAGACTGATCACCATTTAAAATTTATTTTACAAACATATTACATTCAAGTGATTTTAAAAATCAAACAGCTCCTTTAGGCTAGCTGTTCTCAAAGTGCATCCCTGAGCTGGCAGCATCGGTATCATCTAGAAATTTATTAAAACAATAAATTCTCCAGGCCTCGCCTGAGAGACCTGGTGAATCAGAACTTCCAGGGTGAGCGCCACAGTCTGGGTTCTAACCAGCCTGCTAGAGGATTCCAAGGCAGCCACAGTTTGACGACCACTGCTCCAAACAAGAGGTCGGCAAATTTCCTCTGTGAAGGACTGTAGGCTACACCTTCTCTGTCACAACTGCTCAACTCTGCTGTTAGAGCAGAAAAGCCCCTGCAGGCAAACTATAAGTGAAGGTGCTTGGCTGGGTTCCATGAACTGTCCCTCACAAAAACAGGCAGCCTGCCCAAAGTGCCACACCAGCAGGCTTTGCTGACTCCTGCTTTAGACCAACAAACAGATAAGGGCTCTCTACCCTTCCCATCCTTAACCCCCTTCTAGAAGCCACTCCTTAAAACTATTTTCGTTGTTGTTAGGTGCTGTCAAGTTGGGTCATAGCCATATAGAAAAATACTACATAGTAAAAGATAGAGAAGACTTGGATGGGAAATTTAGATGGGAAGGGGGAGGGGGGAAACACAGGGGAGGGTAAGGGTAACCTATATGAATAATGTTTATCAAATTACATATATGAAAATTGTCACAATGAAAAGCATGTCAAAATGAATCACATTATGATGTACATTAAAAATTTCTAATAAAAAAAAAAGTTGGGTCATAGCAACCTTCAGAGGGTTTTCAACAGCTGATTGTTTTGGGAATAATTGGCACATCCTCTTCCAGTATTTTGGGGTGCTGGGAATCGAATATTGGTCTCAGACAGTGCAGAGCAGTGTTCTACCAGCTGAGCTAAACCCCAGCCCTGAAACTATTTTACCTGGACTTTTTCTCTGTTACTTATAGCTATATTTTGCAAGCTGGGTTTTTGTTCAGTTGGTGGAGTGCTGCTCTGTGCTCCCTGAGGCCCTGAGTTTGATCTCCACAGCTTAAAAATGGGAGAAGAACATGGCAGCCCACTCCCAAAACAATCAGCCACTGAAAACCCTATGAATAGCAGAGAAGCACTGACAATAGTGCTGGGCATGGCACAGTGTTGGGAAGTGCTTTGCTCTGTTGTACACAGGGTTGCTATGAGTCGATGGCACCTAACTACAACAATATATCTATATATGTAGATAATATACTTACATTCTTTTTTCATAATTTTGCATTTTTTTCATCTATTGGCTTCTATACAAGTATGATCTAGCTCTCTAAGGCTATTGCTCATACAGATGAAACTGTTCTCTTTACTTCCAACATAATTTCATTACAACTTTAGAAAGGAAAATCATTCACTTTATGTTTATACTCCATGACTAGATAATTGTTACAGATGAGCCATATTACAGTTCTTTTCTTATAAAAAGTTTTTTAGTTTTCCTGGATTGAACTGCTTTATTTATATAATTTGATCAGTATTTTAAATTTGTGAATAATTCTAACTCTGATAGTCAATTGTGTTAGACATGTCATCTAATAAATGAGTTACACAATTAAAGACACTCCTCTTACTCTGGGGCTAACTAGATGTTTTCTGAGCCTTAGGAGTGGTCTTCAAACTAAGTCCTTCTGACTGGTTTTCTCTTTTATTTTAACCCTACTTCCTGGCCCCTAGGGCTTCCTTGTTGGTTTTTTTTTTTTTTTTTTTTTTTTTCATTTGGGTAGCTTTTTCTCCTAAGAGTTTTTGAAAATGGGTACAAGGGACGTAAACTCTTGAAATTTTCCACATATTAAAATATTTTTATGCTATACCCGAAACAGTGAGCCACTGAAAACCCTATGAGGGTCGCTATGAGTCGGAGACCGACTCGACAGCACCTAACAACAACAACAATACCTTATACTTGATAGTATGGCTAGGTATGAAATTATAAGTGAGAAATAATTTTCTTAATAACAATTTTAAGTGTATTGTACCATTTTCCCCAACTTTCTACAATGATTTAGAAAAATTCAATATTATTCTGCTTTCTGATCCTTCATATATGAAATTTTCCTTCTCTGAAAAGCTTTACAGTTTTATCTTTCTTTTTTCTTGTATTATTATTATTGTTATTATTACTTCTTTCTTTTTTTTTTTTTTTTTTTTTTTTTTTTTTTTTTTTTTTTTTTTTTTTTTTTTTTTTTTTTTTTTTTTTTTTTTTTTT
>VMDO01032688.1:0-18718 GCA_007922755.1 Pedetes capensis | reverse complement strand
TGTTTGATCTATTTCAGATTGCAGAAGCTGATAGAAGTCTTCCCTTTCTTCATTTGTGGCCTTAGTGGTGGGTGCATAAATTTGAATAATAGTCATATTAACTGCCTTCCTTGTAGGCATATGGATATTATTCTATCACTGACAACATTGTATTTCATGACAGATCTTGAAATGTCTTTTTTGATGATGAATGCAACCCCATTTCTCTTTAGTTTATCATTCCCAGCATTGTAGACCATATGACTGTCTGACTCAAAATGGCCTATGCTGGTCCATTTTAGCTCACTGATGCCTAGAATGTCAATGTTTATGCGATCCATTTCTCTTTTAACAATTTCTAATTTGCCTAGATTTATACTACGTACATTCCATGTTCCAATTATTAATGGATGTTTACAGTTGTTTCTACTCATTTTTTGTCGTGCCACATCATCAATTTGAGCACCCTGGGGTTTTACACCATTTCCTTCATCATGGTAGACTCTACTTAGAGGAGGCAGCTCTTCCCCAGTAGTCTTTTGAGTGCCTTCCAACCTGGGGGCCTCATTTTCCGGCACTATGTCTGACAGTGTTTCTTTGCTATCCATAGGCTTTTCAATGGCTAGTTGTTTCGGGAGTGGCTCACCAGGTCCTACTCCCTAGTCTGTCTTAGTCTGGAAGCTCAGCTGAAAACCTGTCCACCATGGGTAACCCTGCTCATGTCTGAGGTTACTGTGGCAGAGCTCTCAGCCTCATCGCATCAAGCAAGCCCCCGCGGTAAACTGACAGACGTGTGGGGGCTCTGATGGTAAAATAATTGATACAAGGACGCATATATAGCATAAGAAAAAGAGAAGGAGAATAGAAAGAGGGAAGAGAGCAAAACAAGAAAGGAAGAAAATAAAAATAAAAAAGAAAATAAAAAGAAAAAGAAAAAGAAAAAAGAAAACCTCACGTATATACGCTCCCACCCACGTATAAAATCGCTTATAGTCAGGTGCTGTAGTACACACCTGCATTCCCAGCAGCTTGGGGGCGAAGGCAGGAGGATCGCAAGCTCAAGATCACAGGCAGCCTGAGCAACCCAGCGAGACCCTGTGTCAAAAAGTAAAAATATGTGCTGGGGGCGCAGCGTGGCGGTCCATCACCTACAAAGCTAATAGGTGCAAGACCCTGGTTTCAAACCCCCGTTCAAAACAACAAGAACAAACAACAACAAAAAACCGAACCAAACCAAAAGAAAACAAAACAAAAACCCCAAGAAACCAAAAAAAAAAAAAAAATCAAAACAAAAACAAAAAGAAAACCATGCATACATGCTCGCACACATATATAAAACATTTCTAGTCAGGTGCGGTGGTATACACCTGCGTTCCCAGCAGCTTGGGGGTGAAGGCAGGAGGATCACAAGCCCAAGATCACAGGCAGCCTGCGCAACCCAGCGAGACCCTGTGTCAAAAAGTAAAAAATATGGGCTGGGGGCGCAGCACGGCTTTCCGCCCACTTGGGAGACCACTTGGGAGAACCAAATCCTCTTGTGGGTGGGATGATATTCAACCCCCCAGGAGAGAGTCTGTAGTAGGTCTGCCATGCACAGCGATTGCGCTCAAAACTGTTCTTATTGTGTCTAATTGTCCCGCAAGACTCTGCCAGAAAGGAGCACTCTGTCCCCGTGGTGCTCAGCCTTCTCCGCAGACCTCACCTTTCTCCACAGTGCAGTGGGATGACTTAGGAGCCCCTCTGGTGTGTATGGGGTCCAGGCGTATGTGTGCCCGTATGTCTGTGGAGATTGCGTCTACATGACTGTCCTGCCACAACAGGAGAGAGGGAGCTGCGTGACAGCTCTGGATGTGTACTGCTGGCACTGGCTTCCCACTGCCACAGCAGGAGGGAGGGAGCGATTCCGTGCTGACTCACCCGAAAACTTGCAATTTGTGTCCTGCGGGCAGGGTGACAGTGTGATGTCAAGGTTGCATGCCCTGTTGGGTCCGGCTCCCGTGGATGTGTGGGCGAAGTCCCCTCCGAGTCTCCCAGTAAGTCTTCATTGAGATGCCGCCGTGGTAATGCTCCTGTGGCCTGTGCCGCTGCCCTTCAGCCAGAACTAGCAGCCACGGATCTCTCCTCTTGCAGAGAACTTGTATGTGCTTCCTTCCAAACACCTCCTCCTCCTCTTACCCTGTCTTCCTCTCCTTCCCCTGCCACCAGGTTCTCTATTCCCTTTAGTGGACTGAAACTGGTGTAGCGCAAGATGGCTGCTAAATGTTATTGTTGTTGTTGGGTAGGTGCCATCGAGTCGGTGTCCGACTCATAGCGACCCTCCTAGGGTTTTCAATGGCTAACTGTTTCGGGATTGCCTTGGGAGTGGATTGCCAGGTCCTTCTCCCATTTTTGCAGTGCTGGGAATTGAACTCGGGACCCCAGAGACTGCAGTGCAGCGCTCTACCAACTGAGCTAATTCCCAGCCCCCAATTTTTATAAGATGAACTAATACAATTGACACAAAAATTATTTAAATCTAACCTTTAAACTTTTCTACATATTTATCCTTATAAGGTCAGTCAACCTTTCTAAATCACCACAAGAATGTTTCCTTCTGCCATAGAGACTTTCTTTAGCATGAGTAAAGAAGTATCTTGTGAGTAAGGTTACATCTAAGTCAGCTAGCTTGCTTTAACCTAAAATGAAAAGCTTATTTGTATTGATGCAATCTTTAATTTGATTATGTTCCAATCCTTCCAAAGGCTCCTAAAATATGTTTTTAAAAGAAATTGGATACATAGCCATTGTCTTCCACTACTCATAGATAGAAATTCAGCATATTTTAAAAAGCCTGCAGTAACATGTTAGTTTACAGGATGATATTGATATTATCAAGAGTAGTGCATTTCCAGGTGAAAACAAATTGTAAGATAAATGGAAATAAAACTATCATTTGAGTAGATTCTTTCTTGAAGAAATTTCCACTTACATTTTCACAGTTCTTCAGGAAAATAGCACCCTGTTGTTAAAAGTAATTGATGATCTATAGTACTTTGAACTATTTGTCAAGGGGATTCACTCATGTACTGGCAAGTCTGTAAGTAATGATAGCTATATTGAAGGGGCAGACTTGGGCCATGCTGTCTCCTAAGTCACGCATTTTCAGACCTCACATAAGACATAAAGGCCTACCACTGACAATATATCAGTGTGAAAAAAATGCATTCTTAAGGTCCATTCTATATCTCACTCTTGACTTCTTAGGGCCCTGTGCTTGGTCTTTTTGTCCCAATGATGCACAAGTTCTGAATGTTTTTACTTTCTATCCTCATATAAAACAATAAGAAAAATTGTCTTTCATGCCATTCATACAACATGATTTCCTATTGACAGATCAACCTGTTTCAAAGCATTCCTGATTTACACTTGCACTTTCTTTTATCAATGACTCAGATAAGATTACAGAATATACAGTTTCAATGAAGTCACAAAGAATTGCATTGCCAGACTGTAATATGTGACTCTTTCATTTATTCAGCACATTCATACTGTGTACTTAAAATATTTAAGTCACTATACCTGGCAGGACTGAGTATATTGTGGTATAAATAATATTTAAAACCTCTTCAAATCAAGAAAATAGCAATAATTGCAGAAATTTCAAGCATCTTGGAAATACATTAGGCAATACTATATATTTTAATTTAAAATGTTTTGGGCATCTATAAATTATAAAACATAATTGACTCTAAGTTGTATTTATATACAAAACTCCATTTGTGGAAAAGTTAAAAAAAGGTTATAGAAACCAGGTTTTTTTTTGTTGTTTTCTACTTTGCATTTTAGTTTTAGAACTTTATGAAGAGAAAATAAAAGTGTACTTACTCTGAGACTACTTCAGAACTATGTAGATACATTTTATGTTACTATAGAAATATCCATGTTACTGGGTAACTTACGGAGAAAAGTTTATTAAGCTTACAGTTTTGGAGGCTGAAAGCTGGGCCATCTTTGCACTGGCTTTTGCAGGGCCCTCTTGGCTATGGAACAGCATGCTGATAGGAGAAGCACAAGAGAGAAAGAGAGATTCTGTAGTGAGACAGTGGTCAGAGCACCATGAAGACCTCAGTCTTGCTCTTTCATAACAACTGCTCTCACGAAAATTAGTTCAGTGTCTCATCAGTTCCTGAGGGTAACACCTGCACTGACCTAATTACTTTCAACTGGGTCCCATCCTTTAAAAGTTAAATACTACTTCTCATCACTGGTACTCTGGGTATCAAGCTCCCAACACATGAAATACTGGGAGAAAACACTAAAACCATACATGTACAAAACATAGCAAAAAGCAAATTAAAGACTAGTAAGTAATGCATTTTTAAAAATACATGTTCACTTATATGTCAAGGATTCATCTTGGATCATCCAAGATAGGTCCAAATGAATTGCTGGTGACTTAAAAACCAATCTAAGAGTCAGAGTTAGAAAAATGCTCTCAAAGGCAATACTACAAATGCACACGTGGGTATGCACACACACATTGACACACACGCACACACAGAGG
Source organism: Pedetes capensis (assembly GCA_007922755.1). Classification (NCBI taxonomy): domain Eukaryota; kingdom Metazoa; phylum Chordata; class Mammalia; order Rodentia; family Pedetidae; genus Pedetes; species Pedetes capensis. Next base: position 14,196 of record VMDO01032688.1, on the reverse strand, counting down.
TATCCATACACATTCTGGTATGGTATTTTCTTTTTTTTTTTTTTCTTTCCCCAAACCTCACAGTGGGCAAAATGATAAAAAACATTTTGCAGTTAAAACAGAAGAACATTCAGATAACTTAGCAGTAGATAAGAAACTACCTTACACAAAATATGGCCCTTAAGCCCTTGGCAACATTTCTAAACATCTAATAGTTACATAATTTAACTCCTTTGTACAGTTCAACATGAACTTAAAACACCTCAGGGCTTACTAAAAACTTATGCTTAGTCAAATCTTAACTTTTCCTGCATAGCCAGGAGGAACAATGATGTAGTGAGTGAACACTGTAAATTGAAATGTTGGCTACAATACTCCTTATGCTCCTTTGTCCCTTAAGTGAAGAATCATCATAATCATCATTACTGAACTTAATTGACTTGTGTCAATTTCAGCCCCAGTTTTTCACAAACTGAGCCATAAAAGAATATTGCTTCTTTAATATTTGTTTGCTTTCTAATTATGTCACAATAATTATTCTCAAAATTATATACACTGGGGTGCATATATATATATGCATATATATATACATATATATATATACATACATACACACATATACACACATACACACATACACATATATATATATACATATATATATACATACATACACACATACATACATATATATCAAGAAATATTATCTATGTATTACTTCTTCAGGTCAAATTGAATTATGGTAGCAATTTGTAGCATGGTGTTCACTCAAAAATGTCATTAATGAAAAGAATAGTAGTGTTGCCAAGTATCCAATGCATTCTTAAAATAGAAAAATGTGAAGTTTATATCCTAAGCTTTTTTTTTTGAACTCTCTGCACACACACACACACACACACACACACACAGTATAGAGATACCTGCATACCCATGTTTATTGGAGCACTATTCACAATAGCCAAGTCATGGAATCAGCCTAGGTGCCCATCAACATATGTATGAATAAAGAAAATTAGGTACATATATGTTAGGTTTCTTTCTCTCTCTGCATTGTGGGTGGAACCGAGGTGGTGGGTGCCCCGATGCTGAATCTGGTGCAAGGCTGTGGCCAGAGAACAGAGCATCACACACAAGATAGAAGGATGGATTTATTTATAAAGGAGAGGAAAGGAATGGAGGATTAGGAAGAGGGGAAAAGGGAGTTGGAGAAGGGAACTGCTCAGCTGTTGTCGCTGCCAATGAGACAGAGACACCCTTCTGGGTGTCCTTGCTCTTCCAGCTCTCAGCTTTTGCCACTTCGGGAGCCCTGAGTCTGACTCCCAGTGTCTTGCCTCTCAAAGCTGTAGGTCTATGTAGGATATCCGGTGTTGTAGAGGTTGGGCTCAAATAGAGGTTGCAGGTGGATTGAAGTATGAAGAAGCAGTTCAGAGGAAGGCTAAAGGCTAGGCTAGGCAGATGAATAAACGGGCCTTGGGCCCTTAAGGAACTGCAAGGACCTGGTGAGCTTATCTTGGATGGTGTTCACAATGGCTGCTGAACTCTGAGCTCCACAGTTTATATGGCCTGATAGCCAACCAATTAGGGGAACTGGGTTGGATAAGAAATGACCAATCAGGTACAGGGTGGGGGCTTTAGATGCTACCATACCTTGGGTGCCATCTTGGCCCACTTGATGGGAGGGGGGAAGAGTGAGATACCTGGATGTATAGCAAAGGTGGCCTGTTGATATCTTGCCCCATAAGCTTCCAAGTGGGCTAGATGAGTTCCTGGGACTGGCCATGTTTGGGGTATTCTCTATACCCCTGGGAATCCCAACACATATACACAATGGAATTTTATTCAATCGCAAAGAAAAGTGAAGTCATTTGCAGGGAACTGGACAGAACTGGAGATTATCATGTTAAGCAAAATAAGGCAGTCTTTGAAAACATCACATTTTATCTCATATGCAGGATTTAGATTTGAAAAATTTTGTCATATATTTTTATCATATATATATATCATAAATATATATATATTTAAAAAAGTGTGTATGGGGGGTGGAGTCAAGATGGCAGACAGATAACACATGCCTTCTGTCCTGGAGTAATGGGAAGCCTATATTAGGGGTTTGGAGCTCACATTGAATAGATAGAAACAGTGATAATTTAGATTGGGAGATAGAGGATGAAACTGGGCAAACACTGAAATCGAGGATTTGGCTTCGAAGGAGCTACACAGAAGACAGTAGTGGGACCACCGCCATTTCGCCATCATGCAGACGACGGATAGAATCCTGGAGACTTGGAGGGGACTTCGGGCACACACGCCGATGGGGGCCGGACCCAACACGAAGTGCAACCTTGGCAGCACACTCTCACACTCTCATCCTGCCTGCGAGACACAAACTACAAATTTCGGGTGAGACAGTTTGAGGTGGCACATGGAATCACCATCCATAGCAGCCGAGGAGGGAATGGGGAAACTGGTGCCAGCGGTACACATCTAGAGCTGAGACGCAGCTCCCTCCCTCCTGTTGTGGCAGGACAGGTGTGAAGATGCAATCTCCACAGACATACTGGCACACATACACCTGGACCCCAGACACACCAGAGGTGATCCTAAGTCATCCCACTGCACTGTGGAGAAATCTAGGATTTGTGGAGGCAACTAAGCGCCACATGGACAGGGTGCTCCATTTCGGCAGAGCCTAGCGGCACAATTAGTCACAATCAGAGCAGTTTTGAGAGCAATCGATTCCCTCTGGGGCGGTTGGATATCATCCCACCCACAAGAGGATATGGACCTCCCAAGTAGTCTCCCAAGTGGGCAGAAAGCCCAGCAATAAAAAAAAAAAAACATGATAGCAGCCATATTCCCTCCATGCTGTAGGTTTTGGGGCAGAAATCTCTGATTTGGGGAATTGGCACCCAAACTAAGTTGGACAGGGAGAATTCCAGGGAGGACCCCACAGGTCCCACTGCCTCTCGAACAATACAATAGACACAGAATATTTCGTGGAACAGTCTCTTTGGACACTCAGTGTCCCACTTAAACCCAGAACATTGTGGGGCGGTCCACATTAATTACCCAATCAACAAGAATAAGCCAGATTGTGCCTGCATATTATGTGAAAACACTGCCACCCTGAGTTCTGTAGGGAGCACTGCTTCCTGAAGTATCGACTTCACCTGGTGGAACTGGGTGTCCACAGTTCAGATTCCACCTACAAGAACATACAAGTGTTTTTTTTTTTTTTTTTTTCTGTACAGGAGTTTGAACCCAGGGTCTTGCACCTGCTTGCTTTGTGGGTGCTAGACCCCCACACTGTGCCTCCAGGGATATTTTTTGCTTTTTGAAACAGGGTCTCGCTGGGTTGTGCAGATCTCGGGCTTGCAATCCTCCTGCCTCTGCCCCACAAGCTGCTGGGATTCCAGGCGTGCACCCTGCACCCGACTACAAGTGTTTTTATATGTATGTGGGAGCTTGTATGCATGAGGTCTGTTTTTTTTTTATGTAGGGGGTGGGGTTTGAACCCAGGGTCCTATGCCTGGTTGCTTTGTAGGTACTGGACCACCACACTGCACCCCAGGGCCATATTTTTTGCTTTTTCAGACAGGGTCTCACTGGGTTGCACGTAACTCGGGCTTGCTAACCTCCTGCCTCCAAACCCCAAGCCGCTGGGATTGCAGGCATGCACAACCACACCCAACCACAAGTGTTTTTATATGTGGGTGGGAGCGTGTATGTGTGAGATTTTTTCATTTTTCTCTTTTTACTTCCTGTTTTTCTTCCTTTCTTATTTTACTCACTTCCCTTTTTCTATTCTCCTTTTCTTTTTCTTAAGATATATATATATATATGTCTTTGTTTTAATTATTTTACCCTTCAGTATTAACCTCAATTTAAATTTTGACTATAATTTCTATTAGCCTCTGTCCTCTACCTCCTCTTTACCCCTCTTCTGTAACCAGATCCCTCCCTTTCTCACCCCACAGAAGAGAAATAAAATCTATCGCCTCCCTAGCCACTAGCTAGGAGTTGGGCTTTGGACTAAAGAGAGTTGGGCTGGTGGACTAAAGAGAGAACCACATAGACCAAAAAGCTGAGAATATACCCAGCTTATAAGCTCTAATAAGCACCAGAGATTCAACACCACAAAATTTCAAAGGAATAACAGAGGGAGAAGTTCTGCACAATCAGGAGAGACAATTCTATTTCCCGGACCATATTATGGGCAAACAAAATAAACCTACAAAAAACACAAAGGGGCAGGATGGATCTGAAGGCTCCACAGATCAAAGCCCCCCAACAAATAACTCAAAGGACCCTCGATTCTTAGAGATCTCTGATTTGGAATGCAGAGTCATGGTTATAAACATGCTAAGAGAATTTAAAACAAGTGCCACAAGCACACTGGAGATCCTTGAAAGGGAGGTTTCTCACTTGGAAGCCTTTCTGTCATCCCAGTTAGAGATGATAAGGAAAAACCAAGCCACTCTTCTTGATACTCAATCCAAATTATCAGAATTGAGCACGGCTAAAGAATCCTTTTCTTCAAGACTGGATGAATCTGAGCTGAGGATTTCTGATTCAGAGGATGCCATAAATGAACTGAAATACAAGCAGTTAGAAATAGAATCAATGACAAGTGTTTTAAAGAAAGATTTCCAGGAGAACACAGATGGAATGAAAAAATGAAATTTAAGAATTCAGGGCATCCCTGAAGGAGAAGAAAGATCCACAGGAGGCCTTCAAAATCTAGTAAATGATATCCTCAAGGAAAACTTCCCAAAGATAGCACAGGAAATGGATATATACACCACCAAAACATTCAGGACTCCTTTGAAGCCTGACTTAAGTAGATCATCCTCGAGACACGTCATTGCTCACATGCTGTCGTTAGAGATCAGGGAAGCTATCCTGCAAGCAGCAAGACAGAAACCCCTTATTACTTATAAAGTAAAAACTATTAAAATTACTGCAGACTTCTCCATATCAACATTGAAAGCTAGAAAGGAATGGACACAGGTGATTCAAATGCTAAAAAAATAAAAAAAACAACCTCTAGCCAAGACTAATATATCCAACAAAATTATCTTTGATAATAGATGGGGAGTATAAGACATTTAATGACATTGAAGCTTTTAAACTATATGCAACCACCAAACCAGCAATGGAGAGGATTGAAAATCAACTACCACATCCAGGAGAGTTAAGACAACCCTATAAAGGAAAACAAAGAACTGGTTAGCCGAGATGAGTGCAACCCAAGAAAGGACCAAAGCAAACATGATTCATAAATCAGTAACAGGTAATGATTGGATATATAACAAAAAATGCACTCAACAATCTCTGTTAATGTAAATGGTCTTAACTCACCAATTAAGAGATAGAGGCTGGCTAATTGGATGAAGAAACACAAACCATCAATACGTGGTATTCAAGAAACTCATCTTACTCACAAAGACAGGAATAAACTGAGAGTTAAGGGCTGGAAAAATGCATACCTAGCAGGGGGGGAACAAAAAAAAGCTGGTGTTGCAATTCTAATTTCAAATAGATTAAATTTAATTCCAAAACTAATTAGAAGAGACAAAGGAGGACATTACATTTTAATACAAGGAACAATCCACCAAGAATCCATAATGCTCCTATATATTTATGCTCTAAACATAGGGGCACCTAGCTTTGTAAGACAAAACTTATGGAATATAAGGAACTTTATTGGGACAGAATCAATAATAATGGGAGACTTCAATACCACACTTTTATCAACAAAGGTCATCAAAATGAAAAATCAACAGGGAAGCATCAAATCTAATCTGCACCCTAAACCAGTTGTATCTCACAGATATATACAGAATAGTTCATCCACAGGATGAGGAATGCACATTCTTTTCAGGTCAACATGGTACGTTTTCTAAGATAGATCATATGATAGTCCATAAGAACTCCCTCAACAAATACAAAAAAGTAGAAATTATCTCCTGTTCCTTATCAGACCATAATTGGATAAAATTGGAGCTCAAGAGCATGAATAATTCCAGAAACCTTACAAACTCATGGAGACTGAATAATACACTACTGAATGACCAATGGATCCTTGATGGAATCAAATTGGAATTTTAAAAATTCCTACAATCAAATGATGAAAACACATCATACCAAAACATATACAATACAGCAAAGGCAGTTTTAAGAGGGAAATTCATAGCATTAAGTACCTTCATCAATAAAATAAAGAAGAGCCAAATACATGACCTAATGACACAGTTTAAGTCACTAGAAATCCAACAAGAAAACAACCCTAAGTGGAACAAACAAAAGGAAATTACAAAAAAAGGGTGGGGGGGAGAAATATCTCAATTAGAATCCAAAGAGATAATTCAAAAAATTAATAAGACTAAGAGCTGGTTCTTTGAAAAGATTAATAAAATAGACACCCCTCTGGCTAACCTCATCAGAAAGAAAAAGGAAAAACCCTAGAAAGTACAGATTATGAAACACAATGGGCCCATTACCAACAACTTCAATGAAATACAGAAAATTGTGAGGGATTACCACGAGAGACTGTATTCCCAAAAATATGAAAATGCAGAAGAAATGAACAAATTTATTAACACGTATGACCTACCAAAGCTAACCCCAGAAGACATAACTGACTTAAGCCCATTACATATACAGAAATAGAAAATGTAATTAAAAGTTTTCCAACAAAGAAGAGCCCAGGTCCTGATGGTTTCACAGCAGAATTTTACAAAGTTTTAAAGAAGATATAATACCTGTCTTCCTCAAATTATTCCAAAAACTAGAAAAGGAGGGAACACTCGCAAATTCATCCTATGAAGCTACCATCACCCTGATACCTAAACCAGGAAAAGATTCATCTAAGATAGAGAATTATAGACCCATCTCCCTTATGAATCTAGATGCAAAAATATTTAATGAAATTCTGGCACATGAAAAAGATTATTCACCATGCCCAAGTGGGATTTATGCCACAGATGCAAGGCTGGTTTAACATAGGGAAATCAATTAATGTAATCCAATATATCAAGAAATTGGCAAACAAAAACCACATGATCACCTCAATTGATGCTGAAAAGGCCTTCGACAAAGTGCAACACCTTTTCATGATAAAAACACTGGAGGAGCTAGGTATAACAGGTGAATACCTTCATTTCATAAAAGCCATTTATGACAAGCCTACAGCCAACATTACATTAAATGGAGAAAAACTGAAACCATTTCCTCTTAGATCTGGAAAAAGACAAGGATGTCCTCTCTCTCCTATTCTATTCAACATAATAACTAAAGTCCTGGCCAGGGCAATCAGACAAGAAAAAGAAATCAAAGGGATACAGATTGGCAAGGAAGAGGTCAAATTATCATTATTTGCAGATGATATGATCTTATACCTGAAAGACCCCAAAACCTCAACCAGAAAACTGCTAGAATGAATGAACTCCTTCAGCAACATCGCAGGCTACAAAATTAACACACAAAAAATCAATAGCTCTTCTTTACACCAATTCCAAACAGGAACAGAAGGAAATTTTAGGAAAAATACCATTCATGATAGCCCACCAGAAAATTAAATACCTTGGAATCAATCTAAGCAAAGACCCTTCAAATCTCTAGAAGGAAAATTTCAAAACATTAAAGAAAGAAATAGCAGAGGACACTGAAAAATGGAAAGACCTCCACTGCTCCTAGATAGGGAGAATTAATATTGTAAAAATGGCTGTCCTACCAAAAGCAGTCTATAGATTTAATGCAATACCCATTAAAATTCTACTGACTGACTTTACAGAAATAGAAAACATGATCCAAAAATTCATATGGAACCACAAAAGACCACGTATAGCCAAAACACTTTTAAGCTGCAAATCTAATGCAGGTGGAATCACAATCCCTGACTTCAAGCTATACTACAGGGCAGTGGTTGCCAAAACAGCTTGATATTGACACAAAAATAGGCCTGAAGACATCTGGAACAGAATAGAAGACTCAGAAATACCTCAACACACCAATAGCCACCTGATTTTCAACAAAGGAGCAAAGCAAGTAAACTGGAAAAAGGACAACCTCTTCAACAAATGGTGCTGGGAAACATGGTCTTCCACATGGAGAAAAATGAAAGGTGATCTACATCTCTCAATATACATGAGAGTTAACTCAAAATGGATAAAAGATCCCAACATAAAGCCAGAAACTTTAAAACTTATAGAAGGCAAGATAGGAAATTCATTCCATCATATAGGCATAGGAAAGTATTTCCTTAATAGGACTCCAATTGCTCAAGAAATTGCAACAAGAATAGATAAATGGGATTACATGAAATTAAAGAGCTTCTGCACAGTAAAAGAAACAATTAACAGAGTCAAGGTAAACCCCACAGAATGGGAAAAAATCTTCACATTTTATACACCAGATAAAGGTCTAATTACTAGAATTTATAAAGAACTCAAGACAAAAACTCCCCCCAAAACCAAATAACCCAATACACAAATGGTCAAAGGAACTGAGTAGACAGTTCTCAAATGAAGAGGTCTGTAGAGCCATGACACACATGAAAAAATGCTCAACATCCCTAGCCATTAGGGAAATGCATATCAAAACAACTCTGAGATTTCACCTTACACCAGTAAGAATGGCCAAGATCAATAAAACAAATAACAACAAATGCTGGCAAGGTTCCGGGGATTAGGGAACACTCATACATTGTTGTTGGAGCTGTAAATTGGTCCAATCACTGTGGAAATCAATATGGAGATATCTTAAAAAACTGAAAATAGATTTACCATATGACCCAGCTATAACACTATTGGGTATTTACCCAAAGGGAAATGGGTCATCATACCACAAAGACACCTGCATCTCCATGTTCAATGCAGCACTTTTCACAATAGCAAAGGTATGGAATCAACCAATGTGCCCTTCAACAGAAGAATGGATAAAAAAACTATGGTACATATACACATTGCAGTACTACTCAGCAATCAAGAAAAATGAAATAATGCCATTTGCAGCAAAATGGATGGAATTTTAGAAAATTATTTTAAGTGAATGAACACAAGCTCAGAAATAGAAACAACACATGTTCTCACTCATATGAGGGAGCTGAATCAAAATTATAAGAAGGAAAAATCCTATTCAAAGGTTGGATCAAAATAAAAGGGGAAAAAAGAGATAAGAATGGTGTCAATATAAATGGTCTAGAAAATGTATGCAATTGTTCTAACAAGATAAAAACAAAGATTGCTATAGGAAAAGTTTCTATGTTGAACAGAACTGGAACCAAGGACATATAGAAAAATATTACCAAGTAAAAGATAGAGAAGACTTAGATGGGGAGGGTGGGAGGGCGGGAAGCATACAGGAGGGTAAGGGGGAACCTATATAAATAATATACATAAAAATGCATATATGGAAATGTCACAATGAAAACCATCTCAGAATGAATCACATTAAGGCGTACATTAAAATTTTCCAATAAAAAACATGTGCATCAGAGCTATATTCTTTCATCGTACTCTTCAGTCTCTATGCTGATGAAATAATCCAGTAAGTCAGAGTTTATGAAGAAGAAAATGGCATCAGGATTGGAGGAAAAGTCACTAACAACCTGCATTATGCAGAAAACACAACTTTGCTTGCTGAAAGTCAAGAGGATTTGAAACATTTACTGATAATCAGGGAACACGGCCTTCAGTATTCATTGAACTTCAACATCAAGAAAACCAGTATACTTACAACTGGGGCAGTAAGCAACTTCATGAAAAGTGGAGAAAAGATTGAGTCTGTAGAAGATTTTGTTTTACTTGGTTCTGAAATCAACACCCATGGAAGCAGCAGTCAAGAAATTCAAAGATACATTGCATTTTGAAAAGCTTTTGTGAATGAACTGCCATATGACTTTGTTATACCACTCCTTGGAATATACCCAAAGACAGACAAGTCATCATACCACAAGACACCTGGATCTTCATAGTTTTTGCATCACTCTGCACAATAGCAAGGATCTGGAACCAACCAAGGTGTCTATCAACAGGAGAATTGATAAAAATTTATGGCACATAAACACAATGGAATATTAATCAGCAATAAAAAAGAATGAAATATTGTTATTTGCAGCAAAATGGATAGAACTGGAGAATATAATCTTAAGTGTATGAAAACAGGCTCAAAAAGAGAAATACCATATATTCTCACTCAAGTAGGAGAGCTGAATCTCACTTAAAGGAAGATAAATCCTATGCATAGTAGACTTATAAAATGCATAGTTAAATTTAGTGAAGAAGAGAAAATATGAAGAGTAGGAAGAAGAAATGGGACTAGGAAGGGGAAGTGAAGATTGTTCAAGATGGGATGGGAAGGAGAAACAATGTAAAGGGGTAATAGAGGAGAGGAGAATCCCAACATAAACAATGCAACTTCATGAATACATGGGGAAAATAGGGGAATGTCACCCAAATATGCACGCGAGTTTTATCACATACTAGTTGAAACTTCATGAGTTGGTAAAAGTGGAGCCAAAAGTGATGTAATAGTTCCAAATGGGAAAAGCAAATGCTGTATTACTCTGTACCCCACCAACATTTATTAATAAAGGGGAAAAGGTGTTGAAAAGTAAAGATGTCACATTGAAGACAGAGGTGTGCTTCATTCATGCCATAGTTATTTTCAGTTGCATCATATGCTCATGAAACCTGGAAACTGAATAAAGGAGACAGGATAAGAATTTGTGCTTTTGAATTATAGTTCTGGAGAGGAGTACTGAATATACCATGAACTACCAAAACAATCAATAGATCTGTTGTAGAAAAAATGCAACCAGAGTGTTCCTTGGAAGCAAGGATGACTAGACTATCTGATGTGTTTTGGATATGTTGTCAGGAGGTACCTGTTCCTGGAGAAGGACATTATGTTTGGGAGAGTGGTGGGTCAGCTATAAAAAGGAAATCCATCAACTAGATGGGTTGACACAGTGTCTGCAAAAATGGGCTTAAAACACAAAAGGATCCTGTGTATGGCACAGTGTCAGGGAGTTTTTCATTTTGTTGTACATAGGATCATTATGAGTCAGACCAGACTCAACAGCATGTAACAATAAGATAGGTATATGTATAATTTATATATATATATATATGTATGTATATGACATATATATGTATGTATGTATATGACAGAAAGGTGACTGTGAAGCAGTGGTCCAGCGACAGAGGGGAGAAAAAAGGTGTAATTGGAGTATGAATTTGATATATCATATTCACATGTGAAAATGTCATAATGAAGCTTTTTATTTTGTGTAATTAATACACACTAATACAAATGAATGAAAAAATATATATCTCAAACTTTTTCAGTTCAGCAATTAATATAAAAAATCTCTTTGAAGATAGATTGTCATTATTTTGCTTGATAATCATGGTGTAATACCTTTCTATTTAGCTGGAAAATTGTATTCTAATTAATTTTTTTCCATGAAGCTATGCAAATTCTTGGCAGACTTAATGCTGTCACTGTGTATCTTATCTCTCATTGCAAGATTTCTGGGGTTTTATGCACAATTAATTTACTCTACAATATCTTCTTATATATGATTCATAACTGGAGACATCCTCTGCCTTTAATAGAAAATTCAATGAATAAAATCTTTTTTTTTCAATTTTCGTTTTTTTCTCCCACTGCTATCTTTGTGGGATAGTTTACTTTATTTAGAAGGCTGAACTGAACTTTTGGAGAAAAGGATAATTCTATAGAATGCCTTTATTGATACTTTGTATCAGGGGCCAAATTTCAAGTGGCCATATATGTTCCTTTCCTTTTCTTTGTGACATATTTGTTTGTCAGTAACTAACACAACTTCTCATTTTCATTATTTAAATTTATGCTATATAGAACCGTGTTTGCTTTGGATCAACTATGTTTTTCTTCCCTTTTTTTTTTTTTTTTTTGAACAATTGTCCAATATTCTATTCTAATGAAATCTATGGCTAGCCTAATTTAATTAACTAATTGTATGGCATTATAGGTTAATAACATTTAATTAGAATGCTATTAAATTGCAAATTAATTATCATGTTCTTATAACTGAAACACAATTGGGTCAAAAGTTATCAACATATATATTTGTTGAATGAATTTCTCCACATTTACCATTTAAAAAGAGTATTTCCCTATCAATTTTCCGAATAGATGGACTCATTGAAATGCATTGCCAATTATAATAAAATTATATAACTCCAGTTTAATGCCCTAAACTCTCTGTGGCTTAGACTCTTTGTTGTAATATTAACCTAAAATAATATTTACAACATAAAATTACTTAGAGAGCTAAATGAAGCACACATGAATTAATTTGGATTAGAATCTGGCATGTATCATTTTTAATAATGACAAAAGCAACAGCAATAATAATAAAATAACTTTCCCAACTTGTGTTGCCTTCAATTAGTTCTTTGGGAAACTGAGGTACAGAACAGCAGACATGCATTATAAGTGAAGTTAAGTAAGTGAAAGTGGAAAAGACAAAGATCAGAAACACTACTCACATTTTTTTCTGAACACTGTGGTACAGGCCCATAATCCCAGCAATTTAGGAGGCTGAGGCTGGAGGATTAGAAGTTGGAGGCCAGAGGTAGCCTGTGCAACTTAGACCCTGTCTCAAAATTTAAAAAAAAAAATTAAAAAGGGGCTGAGATGGAGCTCAGTGGTAACACACCTCCATAGTATGTATATGAAGCCCTGCATTCAAACGCTTAGAAAGAAAAGAAGAAAAAGAGGTAGACAGCAGTTATATTTTAACAGGATGAACAGAGTGTAAACTAAGAACATGATTTTCCAGGCAGGAACTGAATGTGAGTGATGTGAAGTTGGTAACAAAATGTCAAGAGAGAAGGAGAGAATCAAAAGACTAATGGAAATTGCCTCTTTGGCCAATTAGTCAGGCTGCAGGAGAGTCAGAAGGGGAGAACCATTAAAAAGAGCCTGAAAAACAAATGTGTGTTAACTTAAACAATACTAAAAATTCCTTTCACCAAGAAGACCAGTCTTTTTAAAACAGAATGATCAAATATACATGCCATTCATAACCATTTGAGGGGATGTAACAGAGTATATCATAATTATTCCTTTGTAATAACACTAAAAATTTTCACTAAGGACATTTTCAATTCCATTTTGATCTATTTCTCACATATTTGGAAATGTCTCCAGTCTTCAGATATTTCCACTTTTATTATTTTATTAATTTATATATATATATATATATATATATATATATATATATGAACTCTCTCTATATATAGACTATATATATATATAGACTATATATATATCTATATATATACATACATATATCTATCTATATATATATATATATATACATATATATATATATATAGACTCTATATATATATAGACTCTCTCTATATATATAGACTCTATATATATATATAAAAAATATATATATATAAAATTTTTTTTTTTTTTTTTTTTGCTGTACTTGGTGTTGAACCCAGGGCCTCGTGCTTGCATGCTCTGCAAGTGCTGGACCACTGAGCTGCACCCCAGCCCATTTTTTTTTTTACTTTTTGAGAGAGGGTCTCCCTAAGTTACGCAGACTGCCGCTGGTCTCGAACTTGCGATCCTCCCGTCTCCACCTCTCGAGCCACTGGGATTACAGGCGTGCACCTCTGCACCTGGCTCTTAATTTATCTTTCGTATTGTTGAAGTTAGACTCTTCACAGAACATTTATTACATATTCTTAAATTCTTACCTCAGTTTTTCAAACAACACATTATATGAAAGAGAATGAAAACAACTATGTATTTTAAATACCTACTATGATCAGTATCTAATTTAAATCTGTAGCTTGTATCAATTTATTTAATTCTCACCACAGACTAGTAAAATATTCATGAAGACAAAGGTAATTCAGTTTAGAGTTCATGTTCTTGATCAGTCTGCTAGTGTAAAAACCAAATGATATGTTGGCTTAATGATGAACTCAGAGGAATTAAAATATTGTGGAATGGTTTTGAATGGATTTAAGTAAGTTATAAACAGTTTGTTTTATTCTCACTATTCCTCTTGTATATGTTAACTCCTTTAAATACATTTTACACAGTCCATAAAATGAATCAAAATATATGAGTATTTTGGAGTGAGGATGTGCCCCCTACAGGTCCTATTCTCCTATTCTTATGCCACGGTAACACATTCCCACA